>JAFFST010047744.1:96134-112112 GCA_022414735.1 Noturus placidus
ACCAAGACCCGGCCGTCCCTCTAAACATTCAGCTCATACAAGGAGAAGACTGATCAGAGATGCAGCCAAGAGGCCCATGATCACTCTGGATGACCCGCAGAGATCTACAGCTGAGGTGGGAGACTCTGTCCATAGGACAACAATCAGTCGTATACTGCACAAATCTGGCCTTTATGGAAGAGAGCTAACCCTAACCCTACATATCCAGGTGTTAGAATGGCCAAGTTAAAATCCAGACCTGAATCCAATCGAGAATCTGTGGAAACTGAAAACTGCTGTTCACAAACGCTCTAAATCCAACCTCACTGAGCTCGAGCTGTTTTGCAAGGAGGAATGGGCAAAAATTGTCCCACCTGTTGTTAATTCTTCACAAAAAGTTAGTTTTATATCTTTATGTTTGAGGCCTAAAATGTGGCAAAAGGTCGAACAGTTCAAGGGGGCCGAATACTTTCTCAAGGCACTGTATGTGTGTGTGTATATATATATATATATATATATATGTATATGTATGTATTATATATGAGTAAGATTGGAGGGAAGTTACAGAGACAGTGGCCAGTTGCTAGCATACAGTAGGATGCAGATGGAATTGAATAAAACCCATTGTATAATGGATTGTATAATGAGCCTCATTGAAATGTATAATAACCAGAGCACCAAATGTACTTTGTGACAGGATGGACCCCTAGTTGTGAAACACATTTACATGGACAGCAGTGATCTAATTATTGACCTTATTCTGAGTAAGACAATATTCTGATTAAGGTGTTCACATGAGTTGCTTTTAGAATATTCCTTTCATGTTCCTATGTTACATGTTATAGAACAGTGGTTCCCAAACTTTTCCAGGGCAAGGCCCCCCAAATGGCATTAACATTTGACCGAGGCCCCCCTTTTGCAAGATGTCTTTATAACACATTAAAAATACAGACTTCTGAATATATTCCCCTTTTTATTAATAATTACATCTTACATATTTACATTACATTAGGAATTGATTTTGTGTGTATGTGTGTGTGTGTGTGTGGTTGTCTGAGAGTGTTAATTTTTTTTTCGCACAAAATTGTTGAGGCCCTTAATCCGATTAAAGTCATACTCGAAGTAAACACAAATCGCATTAAGACGTGTGGAGCACTTTTGTTTTAGTCGCGTTATCGACATGTATTACAGACATGTACACACCTTAATCACACTATTAACGTCGTGTGGGAGTTGTCACCGCATTTTGCGACAGGACACAAAATTGCCTCTTCTCCTCTTGTGGATTTTCCGTCTGAAGCATCACTCTACAATACCCTGAAGATCACGGTCGATCAGGTCGCATTGATTGACGGGAGAAATGTGCAAGCTGAGGCAGCGCTGAACGACTTTTATTTATTAAAGAATAGCATGTCCTACTTTTGATCCATGTATACTTCCACTTTATCACCACACACAACATGGATCACCGTGAAGAGCACGGTGACATCACCAGTGGCAGGTGGATTTCTAGCTGACAGATATTCCATCGGTGTATTTCAATGGCAAAATCTCAAAATTGAAACTAAATTATATGTTAAATATTATAGATTTGATAAAGAATAACAATAGATTGCTTCATTCCTGCTGAAAGCTCTTCTAAAGGCAGTTTGAATTGAACAAGCACTAAGAAGTCTCAGGCTAAATTGATTCTCAAAAAGTGTTTGGAGAACAAGTATGAAGACATATGTGGAATAACAAACACTGTAAAAATCTACAAAAGCTACAGAAAGAAAAATGCTTCGATGTCTCATTTTATAGTTTGAAAACCATTTGGATTATTATTCAGTTATCTCAGATTTTTTCGGATTGACAATTTTCCCCATAAACAGGATGTTCTTTGATTTCTGGTCAATGATAAAGATCATAAATGGCTTATTAAAGTTTAGAATTTTGGGTCCAGTACGTGCTGTAAAGCGTACTATAGTCAAAGCTGTTGCAGTGGTGCCGACTTCGTCCACATCTAATGTGGCTTTATGTACAACCTGGAGACAAAAGTAAAAATTTCCATGTAATTGAGTGCATGAGTCATGTTTTTCATACAGTGAAGCAAACTTTAAAATCTCCACCTGGAATTTTCTTTCTTTTTTTTCACGAAAACTACATCACAGCTGCATTCATGTAATGGCTTTAGATGACGTAACTCAAAAAGTACCTACATCATGTTTAACTACCTGCAATATGACAAAGATCTGTCCATTATGTGTCATCTGCAGTTGGCAATTAGCTTCCTTACCTCAGAAACGGATATTTCTTCGTCCGTAATCCCAGTAAAGTTAGCTTTATCTGTAAACATGTCCTTCATTCCAATTGCAGTCAGAATGTTGATCAGGGAATATGACGTTTCTAGGGACAGTTTAGGGAGGCGGATAATGTATTTCCTGAAGAAAGAGGAATCACAAATCACGGTATTTAAATTATAATTGCATATAGCATTAGAGTATAGCAGGTCATAAAGCAAATGCAAGAAAATGTTGCTCATCTTAAATAAAAGACTCCCTAATCTTAAAGACTGTAAGAAAGAACATTTCTGATGTCTTGAGCTTAATTACTTGGGACAAGAGCAGACAAATTACACAAAACATAAAAAAACATAAAACTGAAAGAGCTAGATTCACTGAGGTACACATAGATGCTTGGGGTACGGGCAGGGACTGAATATATGTATAAAACTGCTCAAAATTACGTCTAAAAGACTCTCAGGCCATAAGAAACCAATATTTAATATTTTGGCCTGAATGCATCTGGAGGAAGCCAGACAAGACCAGTTACTCGAACAATTCCATTCCTAAAGTGAAGCATGGTGGTGGTAGCATCATGCTGTGAGGATTTTTTTTTTTCTTTCAGAAGCAGGGACCTTGGCAGGAAAAACTGCCCACGAATACTCAGGACCTCGGATTTATGGTACAGTGGGGTTTCCCCATCCCATCCAAACTGAGACGTTCTGCAGAGTAGAACAGTAGACGATGCCCAAATAAGGCATCATATATGAAAAACCTTATGGCAATTACTTGCTGCTTCAGCAAGTTTGAGTCATGGGTCTGTTAAAAGGTGATGGCATTTGTCAAAATGCTAAGAGGAAAAAAATTTAGATTTGGTCAATTGTAGAAAATTAATATTATCTATGTTGTCTAATATTTTCTAAATGGGCTGAAAGTGCATTAAACAAAGACATTTAAAGAATCAATTCTGAACTTTGTTGACATTTCAAATCCAAATAACCTTTTTCTCATCAGTCTGTTCCAGGCAGCTATGTGGTGTGGACGCAAAGCCTCTTGCAGAACAGAGAGATCATCAGATAGAGCCAAGATCATGGAGAATGAGTCATTGTAATCCAGACGAAGCACAGTGGTAGAGAGTTCTGGATCAAAGTAGATGTAGAAATAATTTGCTTTTTGCATCATTTGAACTGGAACAGTCGTTTCTGTATCCACATAGAATTTCACCTCTCTGGTATCTTTCGGGTCAAACGGGATGGACCATTTCCCTTGAGGAAAAATACAAAGTGCTGTTATAGAACACAAAAGCATGCCCATGGAGAAACAATGACACAAATCAACCATATTAAATAAGCTTACCTTTAAAATATATATAGCTGAGCAGATACATGAGGGTACCTGAATCCAGATCTTTGATAAACTTCGTAATTTTGCCGTGCGTCTTTTCACTGACATATTCGTTCATCTGATTAGAGATCTCTTTGCTCTTGGTGAAATTGACAGAGAAGCCATCGGAAAGATAGAAACGTCTAACGTTCTCTAGAAATTCCGGATGAGGTTTAAAGGCGTCGTTGACGTAGACAGCAGTGCCCACGTTCAGATCTACCCCTGTCCTGTGATTGAGGTTTTCGAGGAGATCGAGGAAGGCTTGGTGAATCTCGTCGTTGGTGAAGACAGAACTGTTGAATCCGAGGCCACTGAGAAGCTGATGATGAGTCTCACCACCTGCTCCTAAAGACAGTGCAGCTAGTGCCGTGGACACACTCAGTGGAGAGAAGAACACGTTCTGGGACTGAACACCAGACACAATGCTTTTGTACAGGCGGAAAGCAAAATCGTTGTTCATCTCGCTCAGTGCTTTTATGCGGTTTTCATGGTCATCAGAGTCGGAATGTTGTTCTGGACTTCCGTGTACACTGGTGTACATGAACACCAAGGAAACACAACACCACAAACACAGCACACTTTGTGTCATGGCACTTGTTCTGTAGATATAAAGAAAAGGTCTTACAAATTCTTTCTCGTAACAAGTTTCATGACAAATCTTTTCATAGTGAGGACACTCATGTAATCATGTTCTCAAGTCCCTAGATTTGTTCAACTGTCTGAACAGTTAGAGCTAAGGATTTGCAAAAAATTCTTACCCAACAAACTCACTCAAATATAGCAATCTTCCCAAAACTCGTGTAGTGGCTTGCTTGTATAGCCAAAAGCCTCTACCCTATTTATTTTTCATCCAAAGTCCGAATCAATTTTAATCATTAACAGTCCATCACTGGTGCAAGCTGATGACACAAGAGTAAATACGATATATTGATTATCTGAATGTTAATAGCTAACAGTGATTAGCAGTTTTGGACCTTGAGTACCACTGCACCACTCAATTTACTTTCAGGACTTGATGCAGAAACAAGCTGAATAACATGTTCAACTCTACAGCTGGAGATTATACTGTATTATAAGTCTGGTTATGCACACAGTTGCATTCAAAATGATTCAACCGGCATTGCAAATCAGGTTTATTGTCAAAATGTACAAACTGTCACCTGTTTGGAATAAACAAATCAAACAAATTTGATTGGTTGCATCAGGTGTGCTTGAAACAACACCTGTTTTGCATGTTTGTACTGTTGTGAGTTGAATCATTTTGGAGCTGGAGAAGTCATTATACATTTTCAGTTTTTTTCAGTTGAATTTGTGGAACCCACATGAAGCATTCACTGTGTTTAACTATTTCAATTGCTTTTGTTTGATTCGTTCACTGCAAACAGCTGGACGTCTGTACATTTTGACCATAAACCCAACTGAGGTTGAATCATTTTGATTGCAACTGTAATTCAAATGAATAGCATCACTTAAAATGATAGGATTCACTATTTTGGTAGTGCGATGTTATTGTGAGCTACATGTGGAAGACAATATGCGGCATCCTTCTCCACCATGTGGATAAATAGCAATGACACTATAGGTGCACTAGCATACTTTTTTAGTTGGGTAGAATGTGTCTTGGGATGCACCCAAAGTATTTATTTATTTATTTATTGTAAGATATAACTCTCTCTTAGGCACACGGTGGCTTGGTAGGCACACTGGCAGCACGTTCGCCTCACACCTCTAGAGTCCGGGGTTCAAGTCCCGCCAGGGCCATGTGTGTGGGGAGTTTGCATGTTCTCCCTGTGAGCCGGGGGTTTCCTCCGGGTACTCCGGTTTCCTCCCCCAGTCCAAAGACATGCATGGTAGGCTGATTGGCGTGTCCAAAATGTCCGTAGTGTATGAATGGGTGTGTGTATGTGTATGTGATTGTGCCCTGCGATGGATTGGCACTCTTGTGCCCGATGCTTCCTGGGATAGGTTCCAGGATTCCCCGTGACCCTGAAAAGGAGTAAGCGGTAGAAGATGGATGGATGGATAACTCTCTCTCTCTAATCCGCTCAGGCTTAGCAAGGTGTTTCACGTTTAAATTCCAGCAAATCCCTCAATTGCCTCCTACTTAATATAACAGTACTTTTATTTTATTTATATATAGTGCTTTTCACAACAGACACGGTCACAAAACGTCTTTACAGAAATCCGAATAGACACTTTAAATTGATCCCTAATGAGCAAGCCAGAGCCAACGGTGGCCAGGAAAAACTCCCCGAGACGACAGATGGAAGAAACCCTGAGAGGAACGAGGCTCAAAAGGGAACCAATGGTCTTCTGGGTGACGCTGGATAGTGCTATTACAAATAATTTCTTTTCTAAAACTGTATACTATAGAGACAAATGCATACACTACAAACACACCAAAACATTGATTATTTAACACATTAGATTTTATGTTTAATTTAAGGCATAATATGTAAATATATAAACAAATGAATCTGCAGGTAGAATACAATAAAGCAAATATAACCCACGAATGACTCGCTTTCTCAAGATTGAATTGGAGTTTTAACTGCATGAAGAAACACAGCTGTCAGCCAGATGATACATACGTACGGCGGTATCAAAATTACACACACCAGGTGCGAACAGAAGTACTGATGAGTTTACTCCTGCGTGATTTGTAGAAGCTTGTTTCCACCATGTATGTGAAAGTATTGTGTAGATTCGGTTGCGATAAAAAAAACCCCAACTCAGTTAATATCACACAATTGGGACTTCATGACTCACAACGGCAAATTAATATTTCACAACTACAATGTTTTATCACACAATTACTCGTTAATTGGTCATACACGAGACTTTTAAGATGTGTAACAATACAAGCATATGCACCAGTGTCTGAACAAAGAATATAACCTACCTGAAATATTCTTTTCAACTGAAAAATATAGAAAATCTGCTCATTATTTCACTCACATGTCGAACAAACCACCTTTAATATCAAATCTAACATGTTTACAAACACTCAATACTCAGAAATCGGCAATATTCAAATTACTATTGATTCACGTAAATGCCACAATCCGATCGCCCGATTCAGATTATGTCAGTTTCCGATTCCACAAATTTTGATTCCCACCCCTGGAATATATCCATTTTAATTGGAAATGTCTCGCAGGTGAACACCTTATTCATAATAAAATCCACTGAAAGGAATTGTGGGTGCTAACAGATTAACAGCTGTAGCCTAGGTATTTAGGAACGGCAACTCAATCATACAGTACTTATAACAACCATGTATACAGGAATATTCCGATACCTGCGAGTATATAAAAATCGTATTGGGAATATGGCTGCAACCCGAATATAGACCTTAATCAGAATTTGATGTGCTTATAAACATAGTCAGTGTTTGAAATATAAAAATACACATAACTCATCAAACACACCCTGTACACACGCAGCCACTAGATAAAACAGCTTTACAACTGGCTAAGAATACAAATTCCGCTATGTCAGAAGAACTTGCCTGATCATTCACTTGATTCCCAGCAACGCACAAAAGAAACAAACTGCCTCACCTATTCAACCAAAACAGTCCTGAACACTTCGTACTCTTGGACTCTTTCACTCTTGCTGTGTAGCCAAACTTGTTTCAGCTGGAACGGTGATGCCGTTGGAGTCACCCGAGCTGGAGTATGCAGACAAATCTCCAGGCAAATCTGATCACATTCATAGGACACAGGACTGTGAATGATTGTTACAGGATTTTAACAAAGGTACGTGTGTGTATTTTTGGTTAATGAATCCGGCTGAACCTATCAGGCAGATAGATACTCTTACACTGTGTGAAAATAAGGAACATACACGTCTTACACTGTGTGATAAGAAGGAACATACACTTCTTACACTGTGTGATAAGAAGGAACATACAACCCCTGGCAAAAATTATAGAACCACCACACTTAGAGGATGTTTGCCTGGCTATGTTTACCTATATATATATATATATTTGTAGCAAATAAACGAAGCACAGATATAACACAACACCATTTTTGTTTAATAGCTGAACATTCTGGCTTCATGAAACATACCTCTTACAAATTAAATTGTTTTTTTAATTAATGGCATTTTTTTTAATCACTCAATGTTAAGGACAACATTATTTAATCAGCAACAACAACAACTAGTATTTTGTTGCTCTTCCTCAGGTGTTTTATGAAGGCCTGAATTCTTTGAGGCGTGGACTTCAGTAATAAAACACAATATTCTCCATCGAGCTGGTTCACCCTTTCTCAAATAGTGGTTGACAGATCAGCTTTGGAAGATGGAGTCTGGTCATGGACCGATTTTTTAAATTTCCACCATAAATATTTTGCTGGCCTGGGGCCCGTTTCACTAAGGAGGTTCAACCAACTCTGAGTTGACTTACTCTGAGTTGGGAAGCTCTGAGTTTTCGGTTACAGAACAGCTGAAATGAGTGAGTTCAATCAACTCTAAGTTGAGTGACTCTGAGTTAAATGCGTGCACCACAATTATAAAAAGCCATTATCAATGTAGCGCAGATATCATGAGTCACCATGGCAACAGCGTCAGACACCATGGCAACAGCGTCAGACAAAAAGACAGAGGAGAAAGGACAGAGTTAGCTTGGGAGAAAAATTGCTGCTCGAGTCAATACATAAGTTTACATTTTAATTACTTTTATACAGTGTTGGGTGTAATTAATTACTAAGTAATCTAAATACAGTAATTTAATTAAAGACTATAAAACAATTCTGTATAAAACAATAGTGGATTTAACATCAAAGTTTAAAAGGTATATTTTTAATGTAACCTTCTCCCTGTAGTTACACACTTCGGTCAATTCAAGAATAATTCATGCAATTGTTTATTTGAAAGCATTAGAAGTGCAGTTTCTTGTCACTCCTTAGTGTTCAAGTGGTTGAGGGTGATTTGGGATTTAGAAATTAATTAATAAGTAAGTAGACCAAATTAGTAAGTAGACCAATACTTTCTAGAGATGGTAATTATTACATTAATCTAATTAGACTTGAAGATGTCATATGTAGTTAGTAATTAAGAACTATTTTAGACTGTTATAACCCAACTGTCATAATATCAGAGGTGAAACTGGAAGAACAGTATTTTATTAAAGCTATTAAATTAATTTTCATGTATAGGTGCAATCCTGCAGGTAGCAGGATTTAATTTTCAGCTTTAATTTTCCCTGATAACAGATCTGTATTTTCTTCATCTATTCTATTTATTTTATTTATGTCTATTCTTTTTTAATATATTCACGTTTGTTAAAGGAAATCGGTGTGTGTCCCCTCCAATTGTACACTTGGTTTGGCCCAGACCCAACACAAGTTCGGTGATGTATTTTAGCAGCTCAGTCTGTAAGAAATGGAGACAGCAGCTTTTATTCAGACAGGAAGTAACGAGACACCTTAATATGGAATATATTAATATTCCAGTTTTTGATCATTAACGGTTCATTCACGTGCACATCCTCCCGCCGAGTTCACTGTGAACCCTCATGTTGTCAAAGACTGTTATAAAAGCTTGGACCCCCCATGTCCATACCATGGTTACGCCCTTGCATAGAGATATGTAAAAAAATCCACTCTGGGCCTCAAAATCCTCTCCCGACGTAAATGGAACTCCCTACGAATTGATACAGCCTCTTCATCAACAGGATGTCCATAAAAGGACATGCCATTTCATTCCATTTGATGCTCTCTACGTGACTGAAATGTGCGCAATGAATGAATGTACCAAAAGATCAATGAGGTGTTTAAACACTGCTTCCTTTTTAAAAAAGGGGAGGAGACCAAAAGAGACTCTGGATTTACCGAAGAAAACCTGCTCCAGACCAGGTTAGGTTCACAGAGTAAGTTACCTCTCTTTCAGAAACGGGCTTGACTTACTCTGCTTTCTCGGGTTTAACATACCTCCCATTCTGAAATGAAAAACCCAGTTTCCCCTCATTTCACGCTTAACATACTCAGAGTTTTCACTTAACCTCCTTCGTGAAACAGGCCCCAGGTCATTGAGATGATTAATTAATTAATTAATTAATTTGTATAGCGCTTTTTACAATGGACATTGTCTCAAAGCAGCTTTACAGAAATATCATTTTACATTTACATTTACAAGCGACTTACAAATGAGAGCACATTCACACACCAATGGTAGCAGAGCTGCCATGCAAAGTGCTAGCTTGCCATTGGGGGCAACTTAGGGTTCAGTGTCTTGCCCAAGGACACTTCGGCATGGGAAATTTGGGTGTTCAGTCTGTCCGTTCTGTTTCGGCGTTCAGTCTGGGTGTTTTTATTGTAATATGCTCTACATACAGTATACAGAATGATGTACATGCACTTCGAGACAATTTTTTTTATTTTGCCACAAACATAATGCAGATCATTCAGAGTTAGGAGCCCGTTCATGTTAATACACTTTAACCAAGCTTGTTGACAAAAAATAAAAATCTACATGGAAAAGCTATTTCTGATGTTACATGCTGCTTCAGTCTTTACTGGTTTGTCATGAACAGATAATGAATAACTGGATTGAGTGAACAGATTAGTCGCAGACTGTATATTGTACATTGTTGTGTATATGCATGTGTTCCTGTGCTAATAAATCAGTTTCCTGAAGCAAAGCTTTAACACTTCATCACCACCAAACCTATTTTCTGTTGGAGGCTTCAAAATTTCAACGTACACCTGTGCATTGACTGTTGAGGTCTGCTCTAGTCCTTTACCCAACATGTAACCCCATATCATAAATGAGTGGGGAAATGTGGTTGTTTTCTTCAGGCAGTCAACTTTATGTTTTATTAGAACGGCACCAGACAAAAAGTTCCCGCATCAACTCATCGGCCAATGCAGATTCGTGATTCATCACTGAATATCACTTGCATCCAATCATAAGTTTATAAGCATATTGAATGATTTTGTAATATATTCCAAGGTGATCAATTATATCACAACATCCATCCATCTTCAACTGCTTACTCCTTTTCAGGGTCACGGGGAACCAGTGTTTCAGAAATGATATATTCCTAGTTTATATCTTGACAACAGACCGAACCAGTGTTGCCAATTTTGAGACATCTTGAGCAGTAAACTGAGCTGCAGCCGTATGTTTTCCTTTTATAACCTTCCCATTTTGTTTATACTTGCACCAAACTGCAAATGTTCGACACAGCTGACTGGGAACAACTGACAGCTTTTTGCCACACTCCATGCTGGATTTCCTTCTTGAAGGAATTTTATAATCTTTTCCATTTTTTTCACCTGACAACTCTCTTGTTGAGGCCATCTTTCCTTTCAAAAAGTCAGAGGTTAAAGTCTGTAAGCACGCTCTTTTAACTGCAGACTAATTCTCATTTCTAAACTTAAGATGGTGTTTGTTTTAGAAATGCGAATTACAAGGCGATTCCATCATTTTTTCCTCAACATTGAGTGATTCCATTATTTTCTCCCCTTTACTTGATCTGGAAAAAAACATGCCATTATTTAAAATTATTTAATTTAATTTGTTTGAGGTATACGTTTCATACGGGCACACGATGGCTTAGTTGTATTGTGGCATGTTCGCCTCACACCTTCAGAGACGGGGGTTCAATTCACACTGTGGGGCCGTGTGTGGGGAGCTTGCATGTTCTCCCCATGCTGCGGGGGTTTCCGCCGGGTTCCTCCCCCAGTCCAAAGACATGCTTGGTAGGCTGATTGGCGTGTCTAAAGTGTCCGTAGTGTATGAATGGGTGTGTGAATGTGTATGTGATTATGCCCTGCGATGGACTGGGTGTCCCCCGCCTTGTGCCCCATCTTCCTGGAATGAGCGCCAGGTTCCCAGTCACCCGGAAGGAAGGATAAGCAGTATAGAAGATGGATGGATATGTTTCTTGAAGCCAGAATCAGTTCAGCTATCAAACTAAAATATCTGAATTGTTTATTTGCTACGAAGTAAAAAAGCCGGGTGAACATCCTGGCAAGTCAATCATTTGTGCCAGCGGTTGTACAGTTCTTACACTATGTGATAAGAAGGAAATTATGTTTGCTTGGGTGTACATAGGTCTTGTACTTGCTATTCACACAATACATGTAAATCACATCTCAAGTAACAATACAACAATCTGGTACTGAGTATTATTAGTATTGACTAGAGGGAATTTCCTGATTCACTTCTGCCCCATATTTAAGCCATGAACATGTAGTGTTGACTAACACGACAGATCATGAATATAATATAGGACACAGCAGACCATCGCACATGTGACATTCTGAATCACTTGGCAACAAAAACTCCAGAAAGGCAATTTTGTTACTAAGAACATGCTAATATCTACTCCCTACTGGTGTCAGTGAATTCTTAAATATCATACCAAAAACAGAAAAATGGGCTTGAGTCATCCCTACTCATACAGAAGAACATGACAAACTAGGATGGAAGATTTTATTATATCTATAAAAGCATTTTTTTTTAAAGAATATGAAAAGTTTACACAAGTTGATTGCCTCAGCTTGGATTGATCCTCAAACCATAACGTAATACACAGAATGCAAAATAAAGGACAGAAATTGAAAGCTTAATGCGTATGAATGTATCGTCACACTTAAGAAAATAGAAAAAGCTATAGTGTCCTTCCAGTCCTGGTAAACTGATAAAATATTAAAAGGAGCTAAAAGTTCCCCATTCTTAAAGAACATACATATACAGGAACCAAAACAACAAACTAATTTTAAACATAGTGCAACAAAAGTAGTTTAGAAGAAGCTGCTATGAATAATTTTTGGACATGGACACAAAGACAAAAAGTATACACACCCTCACTCCACAACACACACACACACACACACACACACACACTGCATTTCAACATGACTTAATCTGAGCCATCTCTCTTCCAACGTGATTAGAGAAGCCGACACACTTCCTACTCTTCCTCCTTTTCTTTTTCAGTGTTCTGCTTCTTGGGCACCTGGAAACATTTTATTCATTATAGTGCATCAACAACATACATAAAGGAACAAATATGATATAAATTTTTCAATGAAAACTTCACCTTGAATTAACGTCAATGCTCGACTGTGTATAAATTTTTTTTTTAATTTATAAGGAATTTCTTAGTTCGATTTTTGTTCTTGTTTAAATCGAACAAAATGGTGAGTGAGAAAAGTTGTTTAAGAACACTGAAAAGATTTCTCTTTCGATTATTAAAAAAAAAAAAAAAAACATTAAATTTATTCTGGCATGGTTTAAAACAGTACCTTTGACACTGCAGAGTTCTTTTGGCAGCGTCGACCCTCTGCTCGGTCTGAAGATTGAGGCCTGTCATGGGGAATACTAGAGGTCTATGATCATGTTTATGGTGAGGGGAAAATATTTCAGTAGATGCAATCATTGTAAAATTGTGGAAAGTTGGAGGGAGTATAGAAGGTGCAGCACAGCGAATTGGATTTGGGTTACAGTATCCCTTCATCGGACTATTCAGCAACGAATGTTCCATTAAACCAGACAATCTCTTTTGAAGACCATACAGTATCTCACATAAGTGAGTACACTCCTCACATTTTTGTAAATATTTGATGATATCTTTTCATGTGGCAACACTGAAGAAATGACACTTTGCTACAATGTAAAGTAGTGAGTGTACAGCTTGTGTAACAGTGTAAATTTACTGTCCCCTCAAAATAACTCAACACACAGACATTAATGTCTAAACTGCTGGCAACAAAAGTGAGTACACCTCTACGTGAAAATGTCCAAATTGGGTCCAATTAGCCATGTTCCCTCCCTGGTGTCATGTGACTTGTTAGTGTTACAAGGTCTCAGGTGTTATAAAAATACAGACTTCTGAATATATCCCCCTTATATAACAACATGTCATAGTAATAAGAATAACATACATACACATAAATAAAAATCAATATGTATTTATTTTTCACACCAAATTGTTGAGGCCCCTTGGCGGCCCCACTGCCGTATACAGTTCTGGGTTTTTTTTTATTTATTTTATTTTATGGAAGCTTCAAGTGCAGTTAATTATTTGTCGTGATATACTTGCAAATAGACGACTGCTTGAAGCCGTGGGCTGTGTCCGAAACTGCGTACTTACCTATAAGGACTATATAGTAGCTGAGATGCATGTCTTTCGCCTACTATATAGTAGGCAAGTACGCGATTTCGGACACAGCCGTGCTCTCGTTTGCCATAAAACAGTTGAGCACTGCCATGTGTGTACGTGTCCTGTCGCAAAATGCGGTGAAAAGTCCCACACGATGTTAGTGTGTTTAAGGTGTGTACATGTCTGTAATACACGTCGAGAATGCGACTAAAACAGGAATACTCCACGTCTTAATTCAATTTGTGTTTACTTTGAGTATGATTTTAATCAGACTAAGGTAATAAAAAAATTGCTGTTTACATGCTAGTTTCTTAATCAGAGTAATGTCTTAATATTGGATTATTGTTCTCCATGTAAACATACTGACTCATCATTTGCATAAAGTATCAACTCCCATATTTTAAGATGCAATAACACAGACTCAAACATAATGCATTAACAGTGCTGCTGTGACAATTTTCCCCACCCAAATAAATTCTCCTGAAAGGATTTAAATCACAAAACCTGAAAATTTGTCCTCGTTCTCAATGATCAACCAACACACTTGAGGATCAACTTCACAGACAGGAACTAAGCCCAACCCCAGCTGTGTACTTACCCAGAAGACCCTGCAGTGCTGGAACTGTAGCCTCTGCTGAGAGGATCGAAGTGAGATGAGTGGGTCTCCGTGCCTTTTCCCCACGGACTCCTGGTCTGTCCTTGCATCTCTGCATTGGTATTCTTCCCGGCGATGGAAATACTTCTGAAGGCAGATGGCTTCCTCAGGTCTATAGGAGACATGCGGCTCGGCCAGCCATGAAAAGGAGTTGGCACGAGGAACCCCTCAGCAGGATCTTCTAAATGAAACAAAAATAAAATAAGTGCAAACTAATTAGTTTGAATCAGAGGTAAATTTTTTCCACACAGACCATGAATTAATTACTTATGTATTTCGCTACATAACTTCTCTCATGTATACAATTCTTGCAAGATCCCATTATATATAGTTCCTAGTAAAGTTTAATTAATTAATTATTTGATTCCTGAGTGCTTTTGTCTAGACCCAGGTCAACGATTGAGTGAAGCCTTTCAAATGAAGCTGCTCACTTATATACAAAAGAATATTTAGAGCGTGTGACAGTAACTTTCAAACAAACACGTCGTGTTAAGCTTGGATCATATATACTGTATACTTGAAATACTTGACTCATATCTAGTCTGTAAACAGCTATTAGGCTTGACTAAACATGCTAAACACTCTGGGCAAATGGCCTCAGGTCCCAAAAGTATGTGCAAGTGTCATGCCACCAATGTTTTGGATGAGAAAGCATGAGCAGTGCCTCACCCTGGAGTCTTACTCTACTTTGTCTTTCCGGTGAACTCCTCCCACAACTCTCATTGGTTGAGAGGATGGGTTTCCAAGGCGATGGCGACACTCCATCTGTTTGATAAGCCGTGGCAGGACGGCGGTCACACTTATCCTAAATATCAACGTACAGATATCAGGAACACAGAACGAAACTGAAAAGCCATAGAGTTATCCACACACACACACACACTCTTTATACTCCAAAACACAAACATCATATATAATTTAATTTATATATAGATTATGCCAAGTGCACAAGGTTCGACTACCTGATGGTGAAATACAACATTTTCCTCCAGAGTAACTCCACAGAACTCACAGGGAATGAGAATATCACCGCAAAGTGGGCTTGATGGAGGGCTGTAGGAAAGAGGGGAGACTGAGTGGGGGAGGTTGGGAGGACTCGGGGTGCGGGGAGTGATGATGTCATCGTCGGTGAAAGGCTCATCACGGTGCACAGATGGAGGCTGCTTGCTGAATGAGGCAAAAGCAGTTGCGGGGCTGCAACCCGTCTGAGGAAAAATAACATACAAGCAACTGAAGTCACTGAATGCATTAAATAAAATGCTTCAATTCAAAATGCTTCAGTATTGAAAGACTGGCAAGTACTGTTTAATAGATATAGTTGAATAGAAAAAGAAACTTTTTAGTATAGCCCTAATTTGTGATTAATGGTATTATATTATAAATGTGATTAATGGTATTATAATTTGTGTATGCTTATGTCCATTGCCTGATTTTGTGTTGAAAGTTCTTATTTTTATATATATATATATATATATATATATATATACACATATATGATATATATACACATACACACACACACACACACACACATATATATATATGTGTGTGTATATATGTATGTATGTATGTATGTATGT
>JAFFST010047745.1:8204-19854 GCA_022414735.1 Noturus placidus
TGATTCTTCACAAAATATTACAGTTTTATATCTTTATGTTTGAGGCCTGAAACGTGGCAAAAGGTCGAACAGTTCAAGAGGGCCGGATACTTTCGCAGGGCACTGTAAGTTAACATGATATATGTTAAGTGAATAAATAACATGATTCACAGTCACCTGGGGGTATATTTTCTAGAACATGGAATAAATTGTTTTCAAACTTCATGCATGCAAAAACATTATTTCTATAAACTTTCAAGGCAATATTTAGCAAGACCAATGCCCTAGACTAGTCCAAATCAAAGACAAGTCCAAATCAAAACTGAAAACAAGACCAGACTCGAATCCCAAAGTCTACCCGGGGATCCACGGACCCCATTTCAGAAGCATTGGTTTAAACAGAAGTATTCTTCTCAGATGTTTTGGAGAACCTAAATAGTGAATAAGGGTAAAGGAGAGCATAAATAGTGTGACAAGACGTATTCCAAGGATTGGAGCTGCCTTCCTGTGTCACCTTTGTGGCCACCCCCCTGGCTCAAGGTCTCTCAGCTGTCCAAAAGTATACACAATTGTACACACATGTAGTCTGCAGAAACTCCTTTAATATCTCATTCTCTCATTCTCTCTCTCTCATTCTCTCTCTCTCTCTCTCTCTCTCTCTCTCTCTCTCTCTCTCTCTCTCCTTCACGGTGGGACATGATGGGGATTTGAAGAGTTTCGGCAGCTGCTGCCAGGGGCTGGTGAATAACACAGCAGAGTTTATTCAAAGCCATTTTAAAACAAACTCTCCCTCCTTCTGTCTGTCCCCCTGCTGTCAGCCTCTGAGCTGAATGCTTCCACATGGCTAGTGAAGGCTTTCTGAATCAGACGAGTTTTTCTTTGACAGGGCATGCCGTCCATATACGTTATTTATTTATTTATTTATTTATTTATTTATTTATTTATTTATTTATAACTGCAGTAGACTAATGACTGATCCAGTGGAATTTTTCATGATGTGTGTGTTTTTACTCTCTCTTAACCCCTCTAATGTCATTCTCTATGGGGTTAAGGCTGGAGCTCGGCATGCTAGTTCCCTGGTTGGCGCGGCTCTGCGTGTGGGAGGCTGCGAATGGCCCATTAGTGTTTCGGCTGAAAGCGAGAGCAGATTTGATATTGTGGGGAAACAATAAGTAATATGTAGCAGGAAATTCAATTGCCCTTCTCCTACAGCATCAAATTCAGAGTTAAGCTTCCTTTGCCAAATCAATTTCACGGGCGGTTTAAACAAGGTTAGAGCATTTCTGTGAAAGCCGCCCTATTGAACATATACAATTTCAGAGCGGGATATTGTGATCTCGCATTTACACCAGAAACGTGTTATTGAATTTCAGTAGATTGAGAATCAGTAGAGAGAACGCGTGGTAGTTCTTGTCACTCATCACATCAGTTTTTGTTTGCAGATTTCTACAAAAGATTCGTTTGAGTTAGAGCTTGACATAAAGTTAGTCGTAGACCGTGAAATCCCTCATTCATTAAAAATACCAGCACTTGGTGAGTCGCATTTTAGCTGCTGAACTCATCATAACTGATTTAAGATCAGGTCCAGAATTAGCTGCCCCTCATCCTCATCATCTCAGTATCTGGTTTCATGCTAAGCATTGTCCAGGTGTGATGGCCATCCATCTCGAACCTAACCACAGGCTCTCTTTTCTCACTTCTTTTGGAGTCTCACTTATATTTACTCTAGTATTTCCTGCTCTTTGTTTGTGAGGATGTTTTTATCTTTTGACTAGAACATTGATTACGTGGTGAATTGGTGTGTCAAACTGACTCCATAGACCAGACAAACTGTGTCCTGAAGTTCAGTTGCCTTGGAAGTCAAATCCTTTAAAGGCTAACTTGTACGTCGTCCTCAATAGCTACTCTTTTCAAACTGTTGCCCATGCTACCTCGCAGTGTTTCCATCTAATTTCGACCAAAAACGAGTAGCTGCCAATCTAGGGAATGACATTACAATCGGAACACCAATCCATATTCACTAACTAACAGCTCATGGTAATATCTGTTTTCGATTTGTTTCCACTGCGTTTATGAAAGCTTGTGTAGCCAAGTGATGAATAATCCATAACGGAAAGTGAGAGAAATGGTTTCACGTCAGTATTGAAAGGAAAGCAGTGTCATATCAATAAAAGTTGTCAGCTTCATGAAAGAGAACAAATCTGGAATTCCTGCCTTGGGTATTTATAGACCAACAAACGTCAGTTGCCAGTCACAGATCCCTGCATTGGGGAATGAGATTAAAAGATGCCTTAAACAGGACCACACCCAAAAGGAAAATCAGGAGGGAGGGTTTGGCTGTCCTTGCTATACACACGTGTGTGTGTGTGTGTGTATGTGTGTGTGTGTGTGTGTGTGTGTGTGTGTGTGTGTGTGTGTGTGTGTGTGTGTGTGTGTGTGTGTGCGTGCATGTGTGTGTGTGTGTCTGCGTGTTGGCAGTGCCAATATTACAAGCTGGGCCGCTGCAGGGAGGACGCATGTTTTAATAAAGCACCGTCTGTGTTCTGTCACATTTAGAAAGCCAGCCATGCTTGCTTGCTTGCTTTTGTAGGTGTTGATTTGGGGTTGTAGTCTAACAGCTTGAAAATATAATAATGTGTAGAGGCTAAAAAATAAATAAAAAAGATAAATGGCCCAAGGATAGACCCCTGAGCCAATACACCAATGGCTATCAGTCAGGATTGAGATGACATGACCGAGAATCTCAAAGGTTTTTATAATATTGTATCACAATTCCTGCTCAATATTGTAATGCCAAGACTTTAATCTTTGAAATAAATTTTTCCGGTACTACTTGATTATTTTCACACTCGATATCCATGTTCTGTTCAAATCACCAAAGCTCACTTAATATCACTATTTGACTTTATTCTTTCATTTAATATCGAATGGTCTTTCTTTCTAACACTGTTTTGACACCCTGAAAATACCATCCCCCTCTGCAAAGCATGGTGATGGCAGCATTGTGTCCCCCCTCCCCCCTCAGTTCAATAGTGTGGGTGTGGATTTGTTTAAATTCATGACATATAATCCCAATGACGTCAATTTCAGTTCCAGGTACCTATACAAGCCCCTTGTATTTGTTTTAGGCCTAACGTCTGGTTACTTTTGAAATGCTTGTCAGCGTTACAATGTATTGCATCAGGTGGGCTTAAACCCAGGAGACCATCCACCTCGAGATATCCACAACATCCATCCACTTCATCTTCTTTCACCATCACAAACAATTCACTGATATTTATGGGGGATTTTATTTGTACTATAATTGTTGAATGTGTTAATAAACAGTATAGCAAGTCATATTAATAGAATTCTATAATTAGCCACACATGTAGAATTGAGGTTTATCAGTTTAACAGCATCCTGTTTCGGTGGCGTTTTGAATGTCAGAAGGGTGATAAAATGCTTCTGGACATATTTGCTGGCATAAATCAGTCTTTTTTTTTTTTTTTCCAGCTCATGCTTTTTATTTTTGTTGCAGTGGAAAAGCTGATGGCTTGGAAATGGAAAGTATTAGTTGATAAAGCAAAACAGCACAATGTTGTGGTTGCTGTGTAGGTGTGAAAATTTCGGAGAAAGCCCAACCGTTACCACGGCTGACAAGAATGAAAAGGAAGCGAGCACTCTTCCTTTGCAAGAAAACCCTTTGTTTGACTTTTAGTATTGCTGATTTCTTTTAACCCTCCCTCCACTCTGTTTTTGTTACCTGAGGCTTTTTATAAGTATAGACATTAAAGTTTGATCACATAATTGTGACCCTGGGTTTGTGGTCTACCTTTTTTTGCCAGTGTGTGCAACGAAGAACATGGTTTCGGCATGATAATGCTTGTTTTGCTGCGAGCTGTGGCGGGCACAAACAGCCAGTGGTGTTGGCTCAGCCTGCACTTTTCCACTGGGACTCCCTCATGTAGGAAAACGAGTTCTGGGCGTTAGTGTGTGTGTGTGTGTGTGTGTGTGTACCATTGCTGGAGGAGCTGATAAGGCATGCTGGAGGTCTGTGATCATAAAGGCGTGAGTTATAATCCACCCTGATTCTGTAGCATGGAACGCAGCTAGGTCTTCCTGTTCTTCATCCACTGTTGGTGTTGGTCTATCATTAAACAGCTTTTAGAGGTGGCTGTGATTTCGGGGGTCAGCAGGGGTCACTCGGGGTCAGCCAACCTCTCTGTGTAGTCACTTCCTCAAGTCCAGCCAAAGAACACAGAGATAAGGACACTCTGAAGTCTGGCTGAGAGTGTGGGAAATGTGCGGGTGCGAAACCCAGCCCAATGCTTAATCAAACCTTGTGAAAGAGAGTCGAAGGATGCGTTTTTACTGTCATCATTTGACGGTAATAATATTTTCATGCAGTTTGAGCTTGCTGTAAGTTGTATTGCGCAAGCCAAGTTTGGCTTTTTTCATTTTCTGTCATTAATCTTACCCAAAATATCTGCCACAAACCACATCCCACTTCAGCAGTCTCTATAAATGAGCAAAACGTTACCATGTGGCTGAATGTTATAGGGCGGCCATCTTGGCCGATGATCACTCGTTCCACACCCCTGGACCGACCTCCTAAATTTGTGGATGTGGATGATAATATAATACCCCTTGATATAGTTTCAACTTTTGCATCATTTTCATCTTCATCAAACCATTCAGTTGATCAACCCGGGGCCATCCAGGAAGAAACCGTGGAACCAACTGGAACCAATCACGCTAGCTAAAATAAATAAATACCTGTATATTTTTCATTGTATTTGCATTTGGATTTGATTTCAGGTGCCATAGCAAGGGATCAAAAATTGGAATTGTTACAGCCAAGCCATAGGTGATACCTGAATTTTACATTTTGCTTGTTTACTTTTTAAACTAAAAATGTATCTTTTTTTTTTTGTCTCCGCAGTCAACGAGATTATCAGGAACGACCTATCCTGCACTTCCGCTCACGGTCACTCATAGATGTCCACGAACTTGCCTGACGAAAGAAGGAACCAAGATGTCTTCCCTCTGAAGATACTCGCCATTGGACAATCAGTCCTCATGTTTAGAGGAACTTCTCCGAAATCGACGTGACGTCATGTTTCACATGAAAGGCCTTAAATTCCACGGTGTATAAAAAGCACCATGAAAAGCAGTGACTGTTTCATTCGTTGGTTGTTCTAGTTCTTGTTCTTGCTCTTGCCTTAAAACATTAGAACTGCTCTATACGGTGGACCAAGATCTTACAGAGACTTTCATCTTCTTCTCTTCTTGATGTGTGAGTGTGCTGGCGTTCAGGACCAATGCTGTCCGGATAGCGTTTCATAGCGATTAGTCCCGACTGGTTCATCAAACGGGACAGATTCTGCAGTGCCTTGCTGCAAGTACAAGTACCAGGGATGCAATTTCGTTCATCTTCTTCACTTCACTTCCTTTTTTTTTTCTTTTTATTTTATACATTTACACTTTGATCGCTCATTTGTTTACAGTAAATATGAAAGGCTGGAATGTGTACGTAGATATGTGTATGGAAACGTGTGAATAAAGTAGACCTGTGTTTAGACCATTTTTTTTTTTTTTTTTATACACCATATACATATAAAGATGTTGCTAGTTGTCTTTGTATAAATGTGTATGTTTAATGTGCTGTATATATGCCTTAATGAACCTTTGTCATTCCCTGTGTAGTGCATGGTCTCTTGGTGAAATCAGACCACCAATTGGACAAGCTTTTTGATGCCCTTGTACCCCAGAACTAAAGCGAGAAACAAAGTGGTTAACGAGCTTCGACCAAGAATCGCAGGATTCCAGTTCAGAGACCAGAATAGCACTTATTCCTGTAGTAGTGGTCACTAACCAATTTCCTGGAGATCATGGCTCTGTCCCAAATTTTAGGAGTCATAACCAGTTAGGCTAAAACGGCAGTTTTTAAAATAGCTTTTGTCTGAAACTAGCAAACATTAGAACATAGTAGCTGTGTGTTCATGTTAAACGTTAAAGCTCTTTCATCTTTAACAGAACCGATTTTGCAATTTTATACCTTGAATAATGCATTCTTATTGGTCAAAGGGTGCGGATTCATTTTCTATACCAACACAGTGGTTCCGCCTGCAAGGTTTTTTTTATTTTATTTTTATTTTATTAATGTGCTCGTTCTTATACGGTATAGTTTCTATGGCAACACAAATTTTGTACGTTGGATGCTCCGCGTAAACAGAGTTTCATAAGCAGAAGTATGTAGTTGTTGATATAGTTATGTTTCTACTTGTGAGGAAATGATTATTATATAACTGTAAAGAGATTTTTTTTTTTAAATTTATTTAAAAAATAACATATACAATAAACAATTGCAGTTGTTAAATTGCTATGGAGTGAGTGGAATAAACCACTTTGGAACGTGCTATTGTTATTGGAAAATAATGAACATGCGACCTCATGTTTTAATCCTTACTTTGGACGAATGGCATTGTCATACTGGTTGCTGATTGACTCATGTACAGGTTTGGTCGAAGAAATCAGGGTTGACATGTAGTTCCCAAAAAAATCGCAACACAGTTGATTAGGTATAAATATGGTTGCTATCATAGGACAATCATAAATAGTGCAAGTTACAAATTTAAGGTTGAAATGTAGGTATAAAATGTATCCAGGAGCATTGATATTATCTAGAGAACTGCTAATCACTCAGATTTCTATTAGCTAGCTGATAGAGTATCTGAGTGCCACATTATAGTTAGAAATAACGCTCGGTATTAGACGCACCACTAGCTGCTTGAATAAAGTGTGGATTAGCTGGATAAAGCATGTTCGATTTGGCTTGCATATTGGGACAGATCTCCAGCGACAGGGTTAGTGACCACTCCAAGGACGCTGTCCCTGCAAATGCATCCCACTCCGCTTCGCAAACAAACTAATTTTGTTTTAATTAAACCATGTGTGCTCTGAGCTATCATTTCTCTAATGGGACTTTTTCCCCCAGCACCATCACACAAACAGAACTACAATAATATAGCAAAGCCTGTTATCCTTTAATAAGCGTACAGCAATATGTGTAATTAATTAATTAATCAAGAGGTCAAGGTTGGGTTTCCTGGAGACAAAGACCAGCAATAAATGATGCGACGACACCAAAGGATTTATTACGTAATCAATGTTTTCTATAATCAGATGTGTGTCCCTGAAGATGAAGGAGTGGACCTTATTCGAGCGTCCTGCCTCATTGACGGATATCCTGATCCCAGTCCTGGCAAGCCCACCGCTTAATAACAGAACAATAAGATGTGATAAACCTCACACACGTCCAGAGCGTTCAGTGTCCAGGACTGGAACTGGGAACGATTGTCTAGAAACTTCTCCTATACCAAAACTGAGAGGTCCACTCTCATGGAAGGCTCACTTCTCTTCTAGTGAAAGATGTCTTTCTAAAGCATGCACTTAATATCGATTTCCAATGTTTCGTTCATTATTGTGATACGGATACTTTGGGATACTTTTCTTCCTGTTGTATATGAACGCATGATCGTGTGCCTTATTCTGCTAATCTGTTAAACGAACTGATTGTATTCTTCACTCCCCACCCCCCTTCAATTTAGGCACACGTTGGATTCAATCTTGTACCTTCTCTAATATGGAATATTTATAGAAATCTCAAGGGTATTTTATGTATACAGTATGCTTTCTGCAAATTAAAGGAATAAAAAAAATTATTTAAAAGATATTCTGTTGCTCAGTACTTTTTGTATCTCAACATACAGTACATTCACATGGACAACAATAATCCGATATTAACCCGATTAAGACAACACTCTGATTAAGAAATTAACATATAAACAGAGATTATTGATGACCTTAATCCGACTAAAGTCATGCTCAAATTAAACACAAATGGAATTAAGACATGTGGAGTACTCCTGTTTTAGTCGCATTATTGGAGTGCGATTCAGACATGTAAACACCTTAATAACACTGTTAACGTCGTGTGAGAGTGTTCACCACATTGTGCGACAGGACACGTACACACTGTCACGGTCCGTGACGGTGGAGAGATAAGGCTGGACGCAAACGCAGTATTAATAGTCTTTATTAAGAAGAGGTAGCAGTAAATCCAAAACGTGATCCAAAAGAGAAATCCAAAAACAGGCAAGTGTCAGGTGATCAGCAATCAGAACAATGAGGGGCGAGGCAGAAAGCGAAGTCGGATTCACGGGCTAAGAGGTAGATATACTAACATGAAAACATGAAATCAAAACAAAGACTATTAACTGGTAGCGGAGGAACCAGTGTAACTAAACTAACATGGACTACGAACTAAGACTATGAACTGTGGCTAAGAACTATGACAAAGAACTGTGGCTATGATAATTTACATACATATTCGAATTACGAAGCAAACTCATTCACATTCATTCATAAACAATCTTCCGCGCTGAGTGTAGCACGGCGCGTGTTATATAAGCCTGTTCAATTAGCGTTGTGAATACAAACAGCTGACATCAATACAGACACATGAACACATCACCAATGATAGATACGGGGAGGAGACGTGACATAAACGTAAACAAAGTCCACGTGTTTGGAAATGTCAGTGAAGTCCGCTCGCGAAAGAGAAGGTGGAGTGCGCATGCGCACTGCTTCCAGGGGGAATCGTGACACACGGCAATGCTCAATCATTTGACGGCAAACAAGAGAGCACGGCTGCGTCCCAAACCATGTACTTAGCTGCTATATAGTAGGAGAAATACATGTATCTCGGCTACTATACAGTAGGTAAGTATGCGGTTTGAGACACAGCCCACGGCTTCAAGCAGTCGTCTATTAACACGTATAGCATGACAAATAATTAACTGCACTTGAAGCTTTCGTAAGTTAAAAATAAAAACACACAAAACTGTATACAGTTTCATCACGTATATGTTGATACGTTAAATTCTGGAGGGAACGTCGGACGGTGTGGCGCGGTGACGTAATGACGTTCACTGTTAATCAATCTGTGTTCTATCACATGTAAAACAGGTACATGAATTGAATATTCTAAATGCGACTCATGTAAACACCTTAGTCAGAATATAATACCAGAGTCTTATTCAGAATAAGGTAATTAATGAAATTACTGTTGTCCATGTAAACGTAGTCATTGACGACTTGATCATCTGAACGCAGTGTCATTATCTGTATCAGTTTTTTTATTGGACTATTTTTGTAATCCCATTCGCATAGTTCTTATTTATGTCTGTAACTGCCAGGGATATTTTATATAAACAAGCTAGTATCCTAATATAAACTACTGTGACTCTGTGCAGGCTGTTAATAAGGATGATGGCATGCTGTAAATGCATTTTGCCTCGCACCTCCCGGGTTAGGGGTTCGAATCCCGCCTGCGCCCTGTGTGTACAGTGAGTTTGCGTGTTCTCCCCCATGCCTAAAGACACGTGCTGGAAAGAATGCTGTAAATGCATGTTAATAAACATAGTCTTTGTCCCACAAGCTTTATATTTGACCACTTTCTCATGCACACATGAAAGTAAAAACCAGTGCAACTTTTCTGTCGGGACACATGCATGACGCATATAAACCAAATTCAATACGTAAATAAAGATAGAAAAGAAGACTAGTGCACCTACTATATCTTTATTTAATTCTGTTTAGAGCACTGTCTGGTCGTTCCAATCAATATATATAAATTTGGTTACATTGCTAATAATACAAAAAATAAGTACAAGTAATAATACAAATATTATACGATAATACGTATAAGTGTTTGTAAATGGTTTGCATTAAATCTAGCCAGTTTATTCACTATGATTTCAATCAATCCCAACATCAAGACAAGCTGTGAGTCACTTGCAGATCTCGAAACCCTCCAAATCACCTCAACACTGTAGGAGTGATCTGTCCCAAAAGCAAACCAATAGTTTCCATTCTAGAGGATTGGCCATGATTGAATAGCAAGTCTGTCTTTTTGTGTTGTTTTTTTTTTTTTTTTTTTTTAATGTAGTTTCGCCTAAGGCTTTGTTTCAAACGTTCCACTGATTACAAAGCGGAGCCGGACAACTTCTGGGAGAGTGTTTTGACATAAACAAGCTCGAATTTGAAATGGCTGGATAAAGCTGGATCAAGCACTTCCTTTATCCTGTTGTACTTTGTGTTCCATGTGCGTAAACTGAAAGGTGTGTTGCTAAAATGGAGACAGCGGGCATTTGAAATGCCAGCAGGGAGCGAACGGGGTGATCATGGGAAAAACCACGGGCACAGTGCCACGGGACTCTCCTGTGTACCACCTGTCTGTCCTGCAGACTTTTTCCACTCAGCCGTACTCTAAAACAACCGTTGTCATGGTGACAGAAGGCAGGCCTGGGCGGTGTTCTCCTTTACGCCCGCTGCATTCCAAAAATATCATCTAGTCCAATATTGAATCACACTTCTTTTTCCGGGTGCTTAGTTTAGCTTTTTAATATAGATCTCTTTCAATTGTTGGCATACTGTACACCTAAACTTACACTTAAAACAGTTAATGTTGATAAAATGACAACTTTCTAAAAGTTGTGTGTTGTATATGAGTCTTCGAAAGGTTCTCTGTCGAAATCTTTCAGACTTCACAATGAACAAGTAAAACAAAAACAATTGAAATCTTAGTCCATTCCTCATGAGCAATGTCCTCCAGTTCAGTTATATTCATTGAAAACAGCTGAAGGTGTGTAAATTTTGACAATAAACCTGATTTGCAATGGGGGTTGAATTGCAACTGAACAGTTCCTCAACCTCAGCTACATCACTCAAGTTCGTATTTGGTCTCAAGCAGACACCCTGTACAACTCTTTGGTATGTTTTCGATCTAAAGTGACTGAATAAGCCAGCTAATTCAATGATGTCTTGCTCAAATCTAAGCTTTAACAACAAAACCACCTAATAATATTTAATTTGTGGTTTATTACATTCCAGAAAGATCAGAAAAGTTCACTAGATGTGATATCAGAGTGTACTATGAAGCTGGGACACAGTACTGCTGCTAGTCAAAATGTCATCCTTTAAGCATGCTTTTCATGAGAATGCCAGAATGATTTTCCCGTAAGATGGAAGATCTATCCATCCATCCATCCATTTTCCATACCACGTATCCCACACAGGGTTGTGGGGAGCCTGGACACTGTTCCAGGGGACTTGGGCAACAAGGTGGGGGACACACTGGACAGGGTTCCAACTCATCACAGGGCACAATCATGTAAGCATTCACAAACTATGGAGAATTTGGAAATGCCAATCAGCCTACAACACATGTCTTTGGACTGGGGAAGGAAACCCCCGAAGCACAGGGAGAAGATGCAAGCTCGGCGCACACAGGGTGGAGGCAGGATTTGAATCCCCAACCCTGCAGGTCCTGAGATATACTGCATAGCATGTGGTGCATGTGGACTGCATGGTATGATTCCAAAATTAAACCATATTTCTACCCTATTGTTTTTGTGAATTTTGTACAGAAATATGGTTGAAATACGGTTTTAATTTGGGCACTTTAGGTCAAACTGGAGCAAACTGAAGACAAAAAAAAAGTAAAGATTGAATATTAAATGCAGTGCACTCCAAAATTATTGGCACCCTTCACAAAAATGAGCAAACGTGTTGTGCATTTCATTGCTAAATTAAATTGCAGTAAATTTCAATGTTTTTATGGCCA
>JAFFST010047745.1:38856-46764 GCA_022414735.1 Noturus placidus
ATTCATCGCTGTTGGCATACCGTGGCATTTCATGGTTTCTCGGCTTAAAGAAAAATTATTTTGTTCTTTAATTCCTCCATACGGGATTAGTAGAAGTTTCTTATCTTTTAAAGATAAGCCTGTAAGATGAGTCTTGGTGTCAAACAGAGCTAAGACTACTAGCTCCTTGGAGGCTGTCTTCTGCCGGCATATAAATGGGATGGGGGTTTATTCTCAACACCCAATTTCTGAAATGGAAGAAGGAAGCCATTACATTTTGAAATTAAGAAGTCTTCTGAATATTGCAGTGTACAATACTGTAGCTAGTTATCCGCCTGCTCTCTGGTAGTTTTACACAAATGAATTGTACAAATATTACTGTTTTTTTTTTTTATTTATTTATTTTTTTTTTTTGCATCTTTAACCATGAATGTGTGTTTAAGCTGAAACGATCCTCTTGCTAGCATCATAATTGTTTGTTCTACCCTTTCTGCAGCTCCTCCTTCCGAGGATCAGTTATCTGACGTTAGTTACCGACAAGGTCAAGAAGCACTTTCTGAAAGTCCTGAAAGCCGAAGACATAGAGGAAATGTGGTTTGAATACGAAGGCACGCCTCTGAAATGGTAGGAAATCCCAGAGTTTCTGATTCATTGCAGGATGTGTGTTTAGAGGAATGTCAGGAAAATATTTAATCCGGTTATAGATTTATAGCAAACACAGCGGTATTACCACAAGGTGGCAGCACAGACCAGGTTTTATAATATTAAAGCAACGATTCCTATTACACACCAGTTATATTAATGCTTTTCTGATTCCCTTTGTCTGGGCATTTGTTTGTGTTTTTAAAGGCACTATCCAATTGGCGTATTGTTCGATCTCCATGCTTCAAATACTGCTCTCCCTTGGAGTATCACTGTACACTTTAAGGTACGTGATCAGCTAATACTAGATTATAATTGCCTGGTTGTCGTTCCCCCCTCATTAAGCAAGCAATTGCCAAATAATATTTGAACATCATGATTCATTTTACAGCATTTTCCTGATCGAGACTTGCTCCGCTGCTCCTCAAGCGTCGTGATAGAAGCCCATTTTATGTCCACCGTTAAAGAAGCAGATGCATTCAAGCACAAGAGCCAGGTCATCAACGACATGCAGAAGAAGGATCACAAGCAGCTGTGGATGGGCCTGCAGAACGGTGAGTCACGTACCTTTTAGTAGTAACTTCAATCACGTCGGCTCTTTTTAGTGCAGTAATTTGTACCTTTGGGTCGTTTAAAAGGGGACCAATCACAAAACGCAGACGTGCACAGGCAAAAATCTGAGAGCGAATGCTAAAGCAATACACACGTTGGGAAAATGGAAACAGCTTGCTATCTAATTTGAATAATTTAATACTCCCTGTTGAAAATGAAAGGGCTGGATGTAGTTTCAGGACACAACTGTCTTGGTGATGTTTAGCTAGGCATGTCGTAAACATACTGACCTTGCATGTCTCCAAAGAACAGGAAGAATCGATAAGGTGGGAAACCGGGACAGGAAAAGGAGTGAAAGTTACAGTAGAGACTTGTCTCTGTTATTTCCTGCATTCACCAGCTGCAATATAACGAATTGTCAGCCAACAAACAAACACACACAACATTGAACACATTACTAGCTGATTTCTGGCGTGCACCACTTTTATATTGAGACATTATTTTACATTCGAGTGTTGAGCACTCGATTCTGATTGGTCAGTAGGGCAGAATTTCTAACAGTAGTGCTGGCTGCATCTACAGTATACATTATGGTATTTTTTTTTGTTCATATCGCCACGCCCTATCAATGTTCTTAGGGACATTTTCTATGATATTCGACGCGCATCACGATATATAATTTAGTTAACAAGCTGTCTGCAAAACAGTAGTAAAATAAACAAAACGTTAAACTGCCTTTGATGGTACTTTTTTTTTAAATGCCAACAAAGGCAAAAAAAGTTTTTTAAATTACGTCAAATCAATGGCATCCGTTCAATTTAATTATGAAACACGTCAGAAAATGTCACTATACCAACAATATCTTATAAAAGTGTATCGTGTAATTGTTTATCACAATATCGATTATTGTATCGATATATCGCCCAGCCCTAGTATACATACATTATTATAATATTTTTTATTTATTTTTTTATAGTAACAATTACACAGTATGGAAGATGCTCCACATTAACAGGTTTATGAAAGGGTGTAATCTTCGATATGGTGAAAAGACATTTATTTAGCATTTATAGAAGGAGTCTCTGATGTCAGTCGGAGGTAAATGCTATACCTTAAAGTTTTATGACACTGTAAAAGTCTCGAGGATGGAAGGTTTCCGGTTTCTCACTAACATGGTAAGTTGTGTGGTTTTAAAAAAAAAAGTTTGGTCTTAACATTAAAAGAGAGACTGGTGCAGGAAGGACTGTTTATAGCTGCTATGATATACATGGTCATTTGCTTTCACATCATTAAATGTAACTCAAAACGGATAAAAAGTTTGAGGTCTTTGGTTATTAGTAAAAAAATTTAATCATTGGTAAATTGCTGTGGTATAAGAGGAACAGAATGCTTCAGGACACAGTGTTATTGGAAAGTAATAAACTTTAGGGTGGTAAAAGTGGGTTGGAGGAAATGTACATGAACATCCACTCAACACTTGGATGTGGAAGAGTCGGTATGATCCTGCTGTTTAGAAGCGTGTAACCACATGAACAGAAATTTTTAACCCCAGACTCCTGTGAAATTAGTAATTTGGGATTTAGTAATTTTTGTGTTCTTGGTGTGTTTTTGTTTATGGGTTTTTTTGTGCTTTATTTGTTTAGTTTTGCAGCAACATATGATTTAATGTTTTTTTTTTGTGTGTGTGTGTGTTTTGGGTTTTTTTCCCCTTCCAGATAAATTTGACCAGTTCTGGGCCATAAACCGCAAATTGATGGAATATTCAACTGAGGAGGGCGGCTTTCGATATATTCCCTTCAGGATATACCAGGTAATATATTTTATATGCTGAAGTGTATTTTGCGACCAGCCTGACGCACAGGAACGGCATGCCACAATACACACTTTACCAGTAGATGGGGCTCTCGGTTGTGTTTTTACAGTTTGTTATGGTGAAAAAGAAAAGGAAACTTGTAGTATTTATTGAATAGGACATCATCACTGATGGAATTATTTAGGCCAGGAATAGACTTTTCGGTCTAGAAAGGTGGTGTTTGATTGATTGATTTAAGACATGTGGTATATGATTTATTCCTTAGTGTTCCACTTTACGGTTGGTCCCCGGAGAAAACGCTAAATGAATGAAGAGTGAATTGCAAACTGCTCTCTCATAATATTGGAAAACCTTTTAAAGTAGACTCATGCGTCGGTCATTTATTTCTTAATTTGTGCTTGCTTCAAGTAGGACCAGTTCACTTGCCTCTGCAGGTGTAATATGCCCTGGGTTTCAGTATTTAAATACAATACTTTTTAAAGGGACGTTTTGGTATAGTTATAAAGTATATGGTAAAAATTTTTGTAAAGATTATAAATCGTCTGATCTGTCTGTTTTTACACTGAGTAAATGTGTAGACTTGTGTGCATTTTTGATTTTTTATTTATTTATTTTTACACCAGTGTTTCTAAGCAGCTGACGTCACTTAAGTTACTGGGAATCCCTAAAAGTGTTAATAATATATTAGAAGTAATTATGTTCAAATGTCTAGCATAATACATTTAATAAAGACCAAAAGCTACAAATATGTGGGGATAGTGCGTCTAATGTTTTTAAAATTTAAATGGCTAGCAGAATTACCCATAATCTTCCACATTGTTGCTATGTTCGCTATTATACTAAACCTGTATATCAGCATGGATCACATCTTACCTGGACAAGAAGGGTAAACAAATGTATTAAGATATAAAAAGTTTTTTGATTGATTGGTCAAATGCTGTCATACAGACATCCTGATAAACGTCTCTGGCTGAATTGCTGTCTCTACTGGAACAAAAATCTTCAGTAAAAGTCTAGTGGCTGTCTGCCAGACACAATTTGTTACTCTTGGAAAGTTTAAGAATGGTATCATCACTGTTGTAATGTGCCATCTTCTAGGGTAAAATTACTTCCATTTGGTTTCCTGTTCACTTTGTTTGCACCCTAAATAGGATTAAATGCATTAGAGTTGACCATCCCAATGAGTGCATGTATGCATAGTGTTGAAATATATTTGAGATTCAACCACAGGTGCACATCTCCATGTGCTTTTGTTTTTATCATCTGATAGGGTTTGCAAACGAGTATGTATACGAGCGACAAATCGCACATCGAGTGATGCTTGTGGACAACTACTCTACATATTACTTTTTTTTTATACGAGAATTTTTCAGTACACCTTGGTGACTAGGAACAGGTAATTGTTCAACCATGACTTCCTATTTCACTGGGGAATAAATATGAGGTAACACACGGACCAAATTCCTTTAGTCATTCATAACAATGAGTAAGAGCGAGGAATATATCTGTGATGTGCGGCAAAGGGTTGTTGAGCTTCACAAAATGAGTGTCTATAAGAAAATAGCACAAGCATTGAAAATGCCTATTTACTCAATCGGGGCAGTAGTTAAGAAGTTCCAGTCAACTGGAAATGTTATGAATCGACCTGGAATTGGATGCGTGTCTATATAGTCTCAATGCACTGTGAAGAGGACTGTTCGAGTGGATAAAATATCTCCAAGGATCACAGCTGTAGAATTGCAGATGGTAGTTACGTCTTGGGTTCAAAGTCTCCAGAACTACAATCCGAAGTCACCTACATCACCCCAAGTTGTTTTGAAGGGTTTCAAGAAAAAAGCCTCTACTCTCATTCAAAAACAAACTCGAGCGTCTTCAGTTTTCCAGACAATACTGGATCATCAAATGGGATCAGGTTCTATGGTCCGACGAAACCAAAATAGAGATTTTTGGTATGAAAGACCAGAGGTGGTTTTGGCACACACGGAGAGGTAGCTATATGGAAAAGTACCTCATGCCCACGGTTAAATATGACTGTGTATGGTAAACCTGCCGGAAAGCTTCAAATGGGCCGTGGTTGGATCTTCCAGCAGGGCAATGATCCATAACTTGCATCAAAATCGACACAAAAATGGTTTACCACAAATTCAAGGTCCTGCCATGACCATCCCAGTCCCCTGACTTGAAACCCATTGAAAACCTTTGGGGTGAACTGAAGAGTCCACCAGCGTGGACCTCGAAATGTAAAGGATCTGGAGAGATTCTGTATGGAGGAACGGTCTCAGATCCCTTGCTGTGTTTTCTCCAACCGAATCAGGCATTATAGGGGAAGACTTAAAGCTGTTATCTTGGCAAAGGGAGATGACATAAAGTAAAAGGGTGCCAATAATTGCTCCACACCTATATTTAACAAAGTGATATCCTTGAGTACAAAGTATTTTTCTAATTAAAAATAATAATAAACAAAAGATCAAAAGGTGAAATAATAAGGACAATCTTTCACAGCTTTCTTTGCTCATATTTTCCAAGGGGGCCAATATTAGTGGACGGCACTGTACATAAATCGCTGTTGAGCCATCTATTTGACTTTGTAGCTGTACTGAGTCGTACCTAATTTGCATAGCATTAAGAGAATCTCAATTCGTATGTTGCTTGTTAACCTGTTGCTTTCCGCTGTCGCCAGTATCGTGGCACACTTGCAAAGAAAATAATGTGAACACAGGATAAGCATTCTGTCCTTCAATTATAATGAAATCAATTCTAATCAAAGTAATTAAATTCTAAACAATTTAATAGGTGATAAAGCTATGATTGTGTCCTCCATTAATTTCAGTTGTTGGCAATGCGTCGTTCCAAATCGTCTGATCATTACACCCTGTAGTTTAACATCAAATTAAAATTAGAAATTTTTTTAGCGGCAATATAAGAAAAATGATACTGTTCAGTATTGACAATTAATACTTCTTGTTAATTAACCTATTTATAACTTAATTGCTTAAAAACGATTGTTGCCGGTTCATTTATGCGGAACCTTCTTACATGCTGATCTTTTCCAATACGTCACATCATATTAGGTGACCTGAAATGGCTTCTAGTTCTGAATCACGGTCCACATCTTACTCTGAGTGGAAAACGTGTGCGATTGTGTTTAGGTTAATTGCATATAGCGCATCCAAATTAAGTGTGCGTTTTTAAAAATGTTTACACGCTAGTGATAACCTTGAAATCTTGAATTTTTGTTGAGGTTTATAGTACAGTCTGGGATCACATGCTTAGGGCACACAATGTTCACAACTTGACTCTCGTTCTACTTCCCTAAGTAGATTTCTACATTAGGACCTCCAAGCAAGAAGCCAAAGCTTTACTTGGGAACAAAAGGTCAGTTTGAAGCATACCCTTCCCTGCACTCTGTGTTCGGATAAAGACTAACAATGCTTCATTACCCATGTGGTCTCTTGCCAGCTTGTGTGTCTGGGTACTGAAAAGAAAGTGTCTGCACACGCAGTATCACACTTCTCATCTGTATTAATGGACCTCTGCGCCAGTATTGACCTTAATAATTGATTGTGACGTTTTAAAAATGCATCAAAGTAGCTGTCACTTATCGCACTCTCTCCGCTCGGGCCCTACAGATAATTGTATGCAAGTCGCCGCTAACTCATGTGGTGAGTCAGGTTTTCTGGTAAGGCGATCTTGCAATGATGTATCCTGAGCCACCTTCTCTTCCTGGAGCTCGGGGATTTTAGTTACAACTGCAACACCTGAGCCATCCATGTCGACGGTTTCCTTTTCACACTATTTCACACCGTTGGCTCGTATTGTTAGTCAGCCTGCTGTTTGACATCATCGGTCACTGACTGCCTGTGAAACCGGGGCGAAAAACTGAACCTTGTCCAGCACTCGACACCTCGAAGATTAAAAGGCAAGGCCTTGCACGGAAGAAGAGTTTTATTTCCAACCAGGCTTCTCAGTTCACGATTGATTGCACCGAGTTGTTTTTAATGCAAATAAATACAGACTATAATTTAAACCAGCTGTCAAAGTTCAGTTTAATAATTAGTCCCACTAACGGAAAAACTAATCAACATGAAATTGTATCCTCTATCCTCCTGTGTATGCAAATCTTTCTTCTAGCGATCATACAAATTTTTGTAACTGATGTAAAATCTCCTTATGCAGGCTTGTGAAGAGTTCGGTTCATGTATCGATATTTTCTCTATGAAATGTAACTGCACTTCAGTCAGGCTGTTTTATTGTGTATGTTTTTGGGGCATGGTGTTGCCATGGTGTTTTGTTTTTGTAAAAGGACATTTCCTCTTTGTATTCCAGATTTGGTCTCATCGCAGGATGAAACCGGTTCTCACACAAATATTGCTAGACACTGTTTAGTCATTGCACAGTGCGAACATGAAGCTGGATAATGCGCGCCCAGTCACGATCATGTGGGGATCCCCGGCTTCCCGCTCAGCCTGCAGCCGGGGGCGGATCTGGCACATCTGTACAATTACGAATCCACAAATACAGTGGTGTGAAAAAGTGTTTGCCCCCTTCCTCATTTCCTGTTCCTTTGCATGTTTGTCACACTTAAGTGTTTCGGAACATCAAACCAATTTAAACAATAGTCAAGGACAACACAAGTAAACACAAAATGCAATTTGTAAATGAAGGTGTTTATTATTAAAGGTGAAAAAAAAAATCCAAACCATCATGGCCCTGTGTGAAAAAGTGATTGCCCCCCTAAACCTAATAACTGGTTGGGCCACCCTTAGCAGCAACAACTGCAACCAAGCGTTTGCGATAACGTGCAATGAGGCTATTACAGCGTCCTGGAGGAATTTTGGCCCACTTATCTTTGCAGAATTGTCCTAATTCAGTTACATTAGAGGGTTTTCGAGAATGAACGGCCTTTTTAAGGTCATACCACA
>JAFFST010047745.1:64139-86806 GCA_022414735.1 Noturus placidus
GATGGTTTGGATTTTTTTTCACCTTTAATAATAAACACCTTCATTTACAAATTGCATTTTGTGTTTACTTGTGTTGTCCTTGACTATTGTTTAAATTGGTTTGATGTTCCGAAACACTTAAGTGTGACAAACATGCAAAGGAACAGGAAATGAGGAAGGGGGCAAACACTTTTTCACACCACTGTATTTCTCTAGTAATAGTGACAAGCGTCAATGATGATGAAGACCAGCTACCACCATATTAATAAATATACAGTACAGTGATGCTTGAAAATTTGTGAATGGTTTATAGAAAATGATAGAATTTTCAATATATCTGCATAAATATGATCTCAAACATCATCAGATTTGTTGTTCAGTGATCTCCTGTTGCTGGACGCTTGAACATGTGAGAGCAGCTTTACTTGCTTAGAAGTTACCCTGGGTTCTTTGTGTGACTTCACGGAGTCTTGCTCTAGGCCTGATCTCAGTTGGTCGACCACTCCTGGATACGGTAGATTTAAATTAATTAATTGAAATGTAAATTTCCTCCATTTGTACATAATCTGTTTGACTGTGGATCGGTGGAGTCCAAACTATTTAGTGATGGTCGTGTAACCTTTTCCAGCCTGATGAGCATCGACAACTCTTTTTTTTTTTTTTTTTTTTGAGGTCCTCAGAAATCTCCTTTGTTTGTGCCATGATACACTTCCACAAACATGTTTTTTGACGGTCAGACTTTGATAGATCCCGGTTCTTTAAATAAAACAGGGTGCTCACTCACACCTGATTGTCATCCCCACGAATGAAAACACCTGACTCTAATTTCGCCTTAAATTAAACTGCAGATCTTTGAGGTTCACATACTTTTGCCACTCACAGATATGTAAAATTGGATCATTTCCAATAAATAAAATGACCAAGTATAATCAGTTTGTCTCATTTGTTTAATTGGGTTCTCTTCGTCTACTTTTAGGACTTATGTGACGACCTGTTGATGTTTTAGGTCATATATATATATGATATTCTAAAGGGTTTATAGACTTTCAAGCGCCACTGTACATATTGTGCCTTATAAAATTGGGCAAAGAATCACTCCGCTAGCGATATAGTCCATTTATTTTTGTGTAGGTTATATTTAGAATAGACTCATTCTGATCATGTGTTAGACAGTGCTAAACTAGCAGCTGTTCATTTATTTATTAAAAACTTTACCCATTGATAAGTTTTTAAACATACATATTTTGGCAATTCGAACACTCTTGAGGTCAATTTTGATGGAACTTTTCCTTTAAGAAGAACCCCCATGGCAGGAACCTGTTTGTTCCCTTATTTCAGGACATGTATGTTCATGTATTTCAAGACATGTATGTGCAAATTGGTTTGTTTTGAACCACAGCCTTTATCATACATTTATACTGGCCCATATAAACGCAAGGCCTTCGTTGGGGACGGATGTCCTAAAAATTTCCCCCCTTTGTCTGGGCCTGGTTCCCATCTGTTTCTTCTTTAATGCGTATGACCACACTTCAGGCCCGATGGGATGCATGGGCGGCTCATTACAGAAAGGCCCCCTGGGTCTTCTTGAGTCACTGTTGATTGTACTGTGTCATTCAGTGTTTAAAAATTCTTTGGTGCAACGTCTGTTTACCGTAAGTGCCATTTGCAGTGGCTGTTTTCCGGAAATTTCTCTGGCGCCCTGAAAGACGAGCATTCTTTCTGAGAGAAAAAAAATGTGTTTGTGTCAACATAGGCTAGAAGTGGGTGTGAGAACAAACATCACCTCATGATGCTGGAAACGTGAACTCGATTGGTGATTAGTAACTGCTAGTTGAATACCATTTTCTATATATGTTTTCAAACGGAATCTACGCAGCTTTATGTGAAAATACAAAGAAAATTCTCTAGTACTAGTTGTAAGTATTAACATGTAATGAATAAAACACTGAGGTGTGCTGTAAGAGGAAAATAATCAATAACGGGTTCCTGTGTTGCAGCACGTTGCAAAGTGACGTTTCTCTTGTCGTTCATTTGTTAAAGACTGTCATACATTTTAAGCCGTTTATAGTAACGTTTAATGTTGTGGAACATCTACGAAACAAGTTAGTTCCTGTTATCACTTACATCATAGCAACTATAAACAGTCATTTCCTCACAAGCCTCTCTTTTTCTCTCTTGAAGGTAATGAGACAAAAAAAAAAAACAGCTTCTCACGTTATCTACAACAGACTGCATTTCCAATGTGTAATGAGACAAAAAAAAATGCAGCTTCTCATGTTATCTACAAAAGACCGCATTTCCGATGTCTAAAAACTCGGCTACAGTATTACCTCTGACTGTTACAAAGTGCTGACACTGGAGACTCCTTCCAAAAATGACTGTCAAGTTGCTACTATAGGAACAAAAACATAGCTCTAATAACTATGGGGGATCAGATGCCAAGCTGCACCTCATCTCCTTATTTTTGGGCATGATTACTGGGGCAGTGGAACCTTCTGTGTTAAAATCTGAATGTTCCATTTCCCTAGTAGTAATAATAAGATATTGGAAAGAGAACCATGTGTTGGTGCAAAGGCAAATTGAAAATGATGAGTAAGACGATGAATTCCATGATTCGTTCAGTCATTTCAGAGATTTCAAATCAAATCAAACTAAGAATTGCTTGCACATTTTTGATCGGCAAAAAAATATATAGCCGAAATTGCACATTCATATTTGTACCAGATTGATCATAAGGATACGTCCTATGGCTTTAAGTACTTTGGCGTTTTGTTGTTTTGACTGAAACAACACGTATTATTTTTTTTTTTTGAAATGACAAGAAAAGACAAACCATTCCATTATGTCAGTGAACATTTTATATAATTTACATTTTAAACAAGTTGCACTTAAATAACTATGTAAACCTGTATGTAAACATAGAGACAGAGGAATTTGTTTTTGTTTGACATTTTGTTTAAAGCTGAAGATCTGGGGAAGACTTTGGTCATACTTCAGAACAGAAATGAAGAGATGCTACTGCTTTACGGTACACTCTGATGCCTTATGAAAAGAAAGTCATTAAGCCATCAAAATGATGACTCTCACAAAATCTGCATTTTCAAAAAAAAAAAATGAAATAAAAAGTACAGAAAAAATGATCAATGAAGATAAACCAGTGCATATAAAGACAAAGGCACTTTGACTTGTGCCATCCATGAGTGTAAAAAGGGCAAACAACAAAAAATCTGTAGAACAGACAACATCTTAAGAGCAATTAATACCGCTATAGACACTCACTGCTCTTTAAGTGAACTTTTGGTAATTAGCTCAGTATTCCAGTCCCTCCCCACCCTCCCAGCCCCTTGCGCCAAAACATTAGTGAGTGAATAGAGAAGTACTCTCAGCTTCATAGCCAGTGTGCTACATGCTACCAGGTTCCTGTCTTTTTTTTTTTTTGAACCACATAGAGACCTCTACTCCCAGGACATTTGGTTTCTTCTTCAAGTAGAAAAGCAATAAATATCATATATGCCTTTGACTTCCTTCTGAATACACTCGCAGCCTACACACACACGCACACACTCACAGTTTGAGGTAAATTGTTGAACATATACAAAATGCCCTTTTTGTGTTACACCGAGGTGTGCTCATTAGAAATTAGGGAAAGGCTTGTAGGTTATTTGAAAACAAATCAATCAAATCTCTTACCCAACCGCCCCCCCACCCCCCCAGCAATTAAGACATGGTGATGGTGACACTATCAAAATTCCACTATTGTTGTATTACAACAGCCTTCCACAAAAGAGCTACTTAAAAAGAAAAAGAAAAACCTGTCTGCATTAAAAATACAAATAAAAAAAAAACCCTGAATCAAGGCAAGCTCCTCAAATCTGGTACTCATTAGTTTATCACAATCAGAGGGCAGACAAACAACTAACATAGGCTGCAAGAAACTATGTACAAAACAGTGACTAGAAAATATACAGAACAGTGAATTACAATGAATTACCCAGTCATTGTAAACATTGACAATAAATTAAGGAAGTTGCATATCGAACTGAACCAAATATTATTAAGGAATAACAATAGCAAAAAAAAAATAACAAATACCAATGACATCAACAATAATATTATTATGAAATAAAGAAACAGATGATTGTCTCTAAAGTAAGTGTAGGACACACTGGACCGCTAGTGGCCTGGAGCAGTGTCTCTTAGCCCTGAGTATGGTAAGTCCCTGAAAGCAAAGGTCTGAGCCTGTCTCATGAGAAGGATCGTGTCCACAGCCAGACCAGGTGAACCAATGAGGTTGAGGGGCAGCATGTCTTAGTGAATGTGTGCACTAGGGCTGGGGCTAAGATTCCATTGCCTCCACAGTCTCTTGTTTGACCTTGACAGGTAGGAGCTTGATTACTGATGTTTCACTGCTTGGCTCATAAAGGCTGTAGGTACTAGGCGGATGTGATGGAGGAAGCAAATCTCCAGTGCTGCCTTTGTGGTATGATGCCTTGAGGTCCATTTCACGGCAGATCAGACTGAAGATCTGTTTTTCCACCAGCCTCTCCACATCAACACCCTCAATCTCCTCCAACCGGTCAGCATTGTCGCTGATGTCGAAGCGCTCAATCTCCTCATTAATGCGGTTCAGTTCATCGAGGCTGCAGTGGGGGGAAGGCATAGCAGCCAGGCAGTAGCCCTTAATGTGGAGGCGCAGGCTGCAGAGGTGGATGTAGTTGCGGTGGCAGTGTGTACACTTGTGGGGGCGCTCTCGAGTGTGTAGTCGTTTGTGCAGTTTGAGGTGGACAAACTGTGTGAACTTAGCTGGGCAGAGCTTGCACTGATAAGGCTTCTCACCTGAGTGCAGCCTTAGATGGGTCTTCAGATTACTTGTGCTGCTGAAACGCTTGTGGCATACCTGTTGAAACCGAACAAGAAGCTTTAGGACTGGAAAAGAACCTTCAACCTCCAAACCACAGCTAGCTGACAGGTGTTTAGTTAGTTAAGAGGAGATTAGTCTCACCTGGCATTCATGGGGCTTCTCTCCTGTATGGACCAGGTAATGCTTCTGCAGGTGGGCTAACTGAGTGAAGCCCTTATTGCATGTCTGACACTTAAAAGGGCGCTCACCACTGTGGACACGCAGGTGCACCTGAGAATAGCACAGAGGGGGAGCAAGGTTAGAGACAGTGTCCCATTCATAACAGGAGGTGTACGTGTGTCGAGCTGAAGGACTGAAGAAAAAAATGAGTTGAGTTTTTACCTTAAGGTTTGACAGCTGTCCAAAAGTCTTGCTGCATACATTGCACTCGTACTTTATCTTGCCATTCTGTTTCTTCAGTGGGTATGGCAGCGTCTTGTATCCTGCGGGGCCTCGCTTCATCTTGCTGAGATTGATTGCCTCATCCTCTGAACGTCGGACTCTCGGCTGCGCAGAGGTTGGGTTGGCAGGCTGCTGATCAACAGAGACCGCAGAACCAGCTGTGGGAGAACCACTGTTTGGGGCATGAGGGTGTCTGTGCAGAGGTTTGTCTTTTGGGGTCATCGCTCTAGAGAAGGCACTCTTGGGTGGTGGAAGCAGGAAGTCCCTGTGGGGTGGCAGAAGGAAATGCCTTCCTCCCTCAGGTGGAAGCATGGTGGGTGGGTGGGGCACGTGAGGGGTCAGTAAGCTGTTGTAAAGGGGATACATGCGGGAGAACACATTCCCCACTGGTGGTGTTCCACTTATGGAGTAAGGGGCAAAGAGATAATGTGGGTTGGAGTAGAATGAGGTAAGGGGGTTGGGCAGGGAGTAGCCAGGATAGTGACCCCCGCTGCCATTGTAGAGTGGCAGGGCATCCCTAGGATCTGCTGGAGCAGGACTGTTTCCTGGACTGGTTTCAGGGCTGCTGCGTGCTGATGGGCTAGGGGTGGCTGAGGACAGTGCAGGCGAACAAGTGGCAAAACAGATACTTGGGCTGGTTTTCATGACATCCTCTCGGAGGTGAGGCTGTGGGCGGACTGGGTAGATGACGCGGGGATAGATGGGTCTGTCGGGGCTAAGAGTGCAGTGGGGACGTGTGGGCAGTGGTCTTGCGGGCTCCCGCCATGTGTCTTTGAGGATTTCTGACACAGTATGCTCTCTCTTCACAACAGGTTTTTCTTCCGACACCTGCTGCTTTGCTTCTATCAGACTCTGCTCTGTAGAAACATACAAAAGAAGCACGTTAGACTAGAGTAAAGCGCTGACGACATTTTTCAGGCACCGTTATTATGTGTGAGTTCATCTGCTCTCTCTGTGACGCATACATCCTAGATACATCATCATACTACTGTAAAATAACCTTACAGTCTGTACTTACTGAGCTAGGTAAGATAATGGGCTCCTCCCCACACTACTGGCTACTCGCTACAGGAGATCTATTGTTACACAGCACATAGATCTTCCCAAAGCAAAGAAGGTTCAGAACACAAAGTAGCCTAGTTGTTCAATTAGAGACGACAGTTTGACAGATTATCCTGAAGTAGGGTCTGCAGACAGGATGTGAGGCATGACAGCAGATCCCAGTCATGGTGGTGGAGTAGGCTGGATTCTGCTCTGATCAGAGCACTGATACTATCTAATGGATGTGGCAGTAAATGATTGAAAGTTTCCTTCTAATAGGAAGCCCTAAAGCCTTGACTCCGTTCACCTCACACACCTCAAAACAAAGTGAACTTGCACAATACTTTTTAGTACATAAAATTTTGATCATGATAGAACCAACTTTAAAAGAGGAAATCAATCATCACTTCTTGCTACCTTTTATGTGACCTTTACAAAAAAAAAAAGTTCAGCAGTCTTTTTTTTCTTTTTTTTATGCTCTGAGATTTTGTTTGTGTGTGGTTTGCAAGATGAGTATCCTCCTGAAAATCTCCCCATTCCTAGAACCCCCCCATCCTTCTTCTCCAAGAGCAATGTGTAAACGCAGTTAGAGGTTATCAGTAAACTCCCCCTTCCAATTCTCTTCTACAGATAGCACCATTCCCCTCTTCTCCCCAGAGAACTTGTGCAAAACAAACAGGGAAGCAATCCCAACAGATATCAATCTGTCAGCACAGCCCTGCCGCCAGGAAGTTAAAGTAGTCAATGGAGCATTTTTACCCCCCCTGCCTTACTCGCTCTTTGCCTCTCTTTTAAAGTGCCAAATAAATTATGGAGTTGCGCCAAAGATCTGTCTGCACTTCCCTTGTGTACGCATGTGTGTGAAGGAGAGGTTACAAAATGACTGGATAAAGCTTCTTAAAAGTCTACTTGGCTGAAGCATCAATTTACTTCAGAAATCTGAAGAAGTTTAGTGAACCATGGAGTGAGACAGCTCGAGCTTTTCTAAATCAATCCCATGTGGGAGGCCCTGCCAGTCATCTTGGTCCATTCCATTATACTGAGTCATATGTGCAGTGGCTATAAGCCTGTTCATGCTATGACTCTGTCTGCTTTGAGAGACAGCAATAGGTAAGGAGATTGCTCTTACTTTCTCAGGTAGCAGGTAGAAGAGCTTGGGTGTCAGAACGCCTAATTATAGACTAGTTTGTGTGTGTGTGTGTGTGTGTGTGTGTGTGTGTGTGTGTGTGCATGCGCATGGAAGTCAGGGGGATGCCCAAGCTCCCATACCCTGAGGGTATGCGCATGACCCAGGGGAGCGGAGCCACTGAGACTGCTCTGTTCCCGCCACACCTGAGTATTGTCTCCGCTCTCTCTCTCTCGCTCTCGCTCTCATAAAACAAAAGGTTTCACTTCGAAACTTTTATTGCTGGTTGAGCAATAACAGATTGAGCGTGTAGAGTTGAAAGATTGTCTAAGGAAAGATGATGGGCAGTCATGTCTTCCTCTGTGTAATTACAGTCAACATTATTACACCTAAACAGAAAGATGACCAAAAATACAGCAATGTCTCAAAGAATTCTGTTCTTCGAGGAGATGAAAGAGAGCAGAGCATTGAAGGGAGAAGAGCATACCGAGTACTGTCGGTATGATAATGACAGGCTCGGACCAAGCCAACACACTTCCTCTCAGTTCGTTCTGAAGTAAAAAAAAAAAGAAAGGGACAGGAAAATATCCCCAGGACCAACACAAACAACTTCACTGTCATTATACTGTATTAAGGACTTTTTTGTTCTACTTACTGAGCTTCTGCATCATGAGATCTCCTGAGGGAGGGTAGTGGAGACGGTGTGCGAAGTCGGTGCAGTACCACACCAGCAGCTCCTGGTCAGCAGGAATGGGCTTCACTGTGTAGAAGTAGATGCTCATTCCATTCTGACAAGCAGCCAGGTTCTGCTCCTGCTGTGAGTGGGCTGGATTCACATAGCGCATCCAGTTGCTCTTCTCCTCGTCCAGGCCGTCTACAAAATGATGGAACTCTCCTCCTGCATAAATCTAAAAAAATAAAATAAAAAAAAGCATACGACAAGCGAGGTTTTAGCAATTTAACATGGACGATTGGTAACGATTATTTTATCTCGCATCATCTTTACTCAGTTCTCCACTGTGGTCTAAACACTTGCGCTTGAGATGAAGAGACAGACAAGTGGGAGACACCAAAGCTAGCTACAATCTCTTATAAAAGCCACATGGCTGACTCAGTAAGCACACCCCCAGAAATACTCACACTCTCATGTTGAATCTGCATGTCTTCTCTCTCTCACTCATACACACTCGCAGATGCACACACACCCACCCTTGCTTGCGCTCTCAGGCTTATGAAGTGGAACTGATTGTTTTGGGGTAGTTCTAAGGTTAGAGACTTGTTCACACTAACTTCACCATTTCCAGGAACCCTTGACATCACCAGCAAGGCTTCCCTCTGTGACACCAATGTTATGCTTCTCATACACATTTTACTGTACCATCCCACCCCCTCCACACACACCCGCCCTCTAGTCGGTACTACTCCGATCTCCAGTAACGTAGGAAAGATATCAGTGTTTGTTAGCAGGTAAAGTGCAGCATCTTTCCACAAGGGAATCTCTGTGGTCTTAAGACCAAAAAAACAATTCTGAGCAAAAAAGAAAAAAATTTACGGTCATGGTTTGGATCGCACTAGGATGACTTGACGCTTTCACCATGACGACATCTGCATGCAACAGCTGAAAGCCACAGGCAAGGAAGAGAGCGCGAGTATACCTCATGCCTTACTGGCAGTCGCTTGGTGACAACCTAATGTGACTGCATTAAAGCCAGCGGTTTCAAACAGCCAAAGTTTGTGGTACAGCCGAGCGATTGACATCTTCCCATGTCAAAAGGCATCAACCTCAAGAGTGCTGTCAAGTCATTCGCCCTTTCACGACGTTCAGAATGAGCACAGTCAAAGCAAGATCACACAAGACGAAATAAATCTTCACTCTCTCACTCAGCCAGTGCCGCCGACGCAAGCGGTGGTTCTCATAACACTACACTCTAACTCAGCAAATTTTTTTTTTTTTTTTTTTGGTAAGCACGCTCTGCTGTTGCATAAGCCGTGCACCCGTCATGTCACGCAGGAAGTAAGTCAGTGGAACAGGAAGTGACCTGTTCACTTGTGTGTTTTTCTTTTTCTCTCTTGTATTTCTTTTGCTCCCCCTTTACTGAAAGTGAAGCTTCTGAAAAAAAAACAACTCACCCTCCAGAAGTACTTCCTGTTGGCGTCTTTGGGTACGTTCTCTGCTGTGTAACTTTCTCCCACTAGAGGGCCAAAGCGCGTACCGGTAGGTATGTACTCGCGGCTCACAACACCGATTACCTTGTGGAGAAGAAGAAAGAAAAAGAAATGTCAGGAGATAAACCAACAATTTTATGACCCAACATTAAATTCCATCATGCTACTTGGCAGTCAAGAGCGATTTATAAGGAGGTTTACAAGGCATTTATGAGGCTAGACGACATCAATTAAAAGAAATTCATGGAGGAGATCCAGATCAAATGCTGTAACATGTCATAAGACTAAAGATGCATTCAGAAGGTTTTTTTTATGACAGCTCTAGGAATTAAGGGTCAGCCAGGTTCTGTCTTGACATCCATTTAGGCTTGAGAAAACGATGTCTCATTTGTCCTCTCTCACCTCTCATTAAGTGCCCAGACCCTCCCTCCTGTACTCATTACCAGGCCTCCTTCCTCACCACATCAAACACTACAACAACCCTCAAAGCATAAATCCACACCTACGATTACAGCTTGCGCTTCTTCCTTTGAGGTAAACGGCATCAAAAAACCCCAAAGGCGGATAGAGTGGAGCACGCCAGTCTGGCCTTTGGATTACAACCGCCAGACTTCAATCTAATCTCCTCGAACCAAGATCCGCTCTTCAACTGCCCCTCCACCTCCCCCAGCAGCTTTCTTCCATATACACCCCGAAACACAAACAGCCATGCGGATAAAGCTGTAGGAAATCCCCTCACATTTCTCGAAAGCCTACAGCAGAGTAGCGGTTCAGTGAGGAGATTAAGCCGTCTTTTTGATAACTCATTAACAGAGATTTAGCTTGGCTCCCAAGCTTCGTGCCAGCTCCCTCTCGCTATTTAAAACTTTTTTTTGCCACAATTCCACCTTCTCATTCATCCTCTCGCACTCTCTTTTCCCTCCTCGTCCCGCCGGTTTTCGTCAGATCGTAAACGAATCGTGAAAGTGCGATAGCCATTTTTGTGTCTTGAGAAGTAAGGGAGAGATAAGACCAGAAAAAGAGGAAAATCTATGCAGCTGATCCGAGGACAGCGCTCAGAGGTGTTCAAAGGTTTCCTCGCTTCAGATCAAGGGGAAGTTTGCGCAGCGTCACTACTACAGTCATCACTGTCTGTCCAAGATAACAGGCGATTGATGTAATGGAAGATGGGAGTTGTGCTGCTTACAGAGACATGTGAAATGGCACAAAGCGACACTCGAGCTTACAGAGGAAGAGCTATTTTTTTTTCCAAGCACAGTTGGTGTAGATAAAATAGATTAATGACAATTCTGTAAGCAGTGTGTTGGAGAGACAGCATAGACCAATTACAAACATGATCACCCCACCACCTTTCTGTCTCATTTATTCTCAAGGCTTATAATTTTACACTTCTTGCGTCAATATGAGCCATTACACTAATAATAGGTCCGCTCACTTTTTCTTTTTTTTTAATACACAGATGGTGTATACGGTACTACGCATTAATCTGACACCACAAACCCAAACGCCATGCTGCAGGCAATGAGTTCTTCAGTCTGCTAGTGTATGATGCTGGAGTGAGTCATTAGAGCATACCTCTTTGGAGTCGGGGGCATATCTGAATGCCAGGTTTCTCGGCAACGAGGTCTGGGCACGGGGCAGATCTGGCTTGTCCGCACTATCCCACGTGTGGTCCTTCACTATGTAGGTGCACTTCTCTTCGAACTCAGCTTCCGTCCACTTGGACATGTCGGCATCCTCGACGGTCATCTTCAGATCCACCTGGTCGGCTGTGTTCGGGGAGCCCTCAGTGGTCAACATGACGGAGCTATGCTGAGAGGCGGCCTGAGAGAATGACATGGGCAGACAAAGAAAAAAGACAGAGAGGAAAGAAAGAAAGAATGAGTGGAAATTCATGTTCTGAAATCGAGTGAAACTGATTTGAATTCAATGCAAAATTAAATAACATACAGGAGCAACACGCCTACGAATTATCCAACAAGTTTGCCCAAATAGTTAGTTCAGCTAGTATTACTTTATAATGGATGGAAGGATAACAGAATGGAAATTTACAGCTGAGTTAAACGGGGGGATGACAGCAAAATCATATGCTGACTCAAAACAAACAAACAATCCAACAACAATCCTCACACACGTCTTCACGCACAGCAATTACTGTCTTTATCTACACCTAGTGTAGGTCTTTCTTTCACTCTCTCCATCATTTCCTTTCTCATCGCAGCCACTCCGTGGAAACTCATAGACAGGGACGACAGAGGAAGGAAGTGGTGTCTGCGTCTGAATGGAGCTAAAACTGGAATCGGAGTTGTAAAGCGACAGAGTCTATAAAACGTCCCAGGGAATAAGTGTGTGTGTGTGTGTGTGTGTGTGTAAGAAGAACAAAAGGAGAAGAATCACAACATTTTTTTTTTCCATAAGGCGGCCACAGCAGCGCAAACAAGCTTCAAACACTTCCCACCCAAGATAGTCCCACACACAGGCTGAGCCAGGAGACCCTGTCCCTTTCACCAGTGCCTGTTAGGAAGACGGCTCCTTTCAAAATCTACCGTTTTCATCTCGTCTATTAAACACTTTTTAGATATACAAATATGTATATAATAATAATAATAATAATAATAATAATAATAATAAACCCTATTTAATACCTTTTTTTTGTTTTTTTTTAATAGAGATTTAATCACTTACCTGTGAAAAATAATTGTTCGCACACATTTGCATCAAATTATCTATTTGTACAGCCTTATTTCCATGAGTCAAAAGATAAAGAGACAAAAATCCTGCAAGCTGTCATTTAATTCTGTGTGTAGGACAGCTGCAAGATCAAAACTAATATTGAAACCGAGAAACTGAACATGCACAAACTGGGCAACCGTATTTTTTTCTTTCTATTTTTCTTTGCTTTTTCTTTTTTTCTGACAATTAATCCCAATTTAAACTAAGCCAAATTCAACCTTAAAAGAATTTATTTAAAACGCAACAGTTTTCTATTCTTCTTAATGTTCTTTTTTTTCTTCTTGTCATTTGCATATTATGAACGCAACAGAATTTGATATTATTATATAAAATGTATATATTCATTACTTTTACATTTTTATATTTTCTCCAGGCCAGTCATTCAGAAAGCTTATTACACCGTATAAATGAATAGAATTTAAGTTTTCAACTTGAAGTCCTGAAAAGTCTAAGAAGAAAAATAAGTAGTGCGCAAACTGACATGCAAATTGGTAAGTAAATAAATATATAAACAAATAAACAGAAGAATCAGAAAAGAAATGTCAATGCCATTAATTTTGTAACAGTTAAATTAAAAGAATGATTTCTACTGAACGTAGCAATGTTTTGTTGTTGTTGTTGTTGTTTTAAAGCCAGTAAATAAAAACAGTGCCTTGATTTTTCATGAGGCTCAAAGCAAACAGAAAAATCAGCACAGCAGTCTCACTCACCGACAGACTTTGGTTCCAGCCACACATAGAGCCGTCTGATCTCTCCCGTGAGTACGCTTGTGTGTGTGTGTGTGTGTGTGTGTGTGTGTGTGTGTGTGTGTGTGTGTGCAATAGAAAAAGAGTGTGTTCGTGGGACAGGTGCAGATCACCCTCGTTCCCTCTCCTGTCCAGCCGCTAGTCCAGATGGTGACTGTGTTCTCCTCTGAGTGTCTCGAGTTTGACTAACTGCCTGAGCATGTTTCTTTCTGACTTGTTGAAGGACTCCTTGTTGGCTCCTCCTACTTTTTCCCCCACCCTTATTCACTCCCTCCCTCTTTCTCTCTCTCTCTCTGTCTCTCTCTCCACCCTCCAAGGTCATGTCACATGCATCACGCACACAAGAAAAATAATCTAGATTTTATAGAATCCATTCACTCGTTCTCAATAAAAGTACAGGAGAAGGAAAGGCATGTCTTCATATCTACTGAGGTAGATGAAATCAAGCTGCAGACACAAAGCTGATGAGAGATGGTCTTGTATAAAGAGAGGAGGAGGGAGGTGTTGATCCCTCTTCCTCTGGCTCTCTTCCTGAGAAGGAAGGACATCCTGCGCCAGTGACTCAATAACCTGTTGCTGTTTACTAAGAGCGGAACTGTAGATTGATGGCTGTGTTTTTCCTCACACCTCCTCCTCCTGTTCCACAGCTTCTGGAACTTCTCTGATATCCCCTAGGGGGTGCTACATTCTCCCTCTCAACTCTTCTACACCCATACAGGTTGATCAGAATAGAGATCCATAGTAGTGAGGTCCATAATCATAAAAGGGAAGGATGTAACACTCTCCCTAAGTGACATGATTGACGTAAAGCTTTGTACACAATCCTAAACATGGCTTCAGATGAAAGAACTCTGATTGGTTTAAAAAAAAAAATCTGTTCAAATTCCAAACAGCAGACAGAAAGGATCTCTGGTGGCCTGCCACTATAAGACTCTTCCAAAGCTATGCATGCTTTTTTGTTTAAATAAAAACTTGGAAATCCCCTAGACCTCTCTTCCATCTATCCATCTGTGGGTGGAAGAGTGGCGAAGAAGCAAAACTGGCCTGGTTGCAACAAGAGAACGGAAGACGTTTTGCGCCTTGAACAAATTCAGACGGAAACACATGAAACACACATCCCTACACACACATACACAAAAACCCACCCAAGCTCTGCTGGTGACAAAGATCTGACCACATCATTCGGTTGTTCGCTGCCTCCTACTTCCTGGCAGCGGACAACCCATAAGATCGCGGGCCTGCAGGCCCGTCTCTTCCTCCAGCCTCGACCCGAATCTGGCCTCCAGCTGGGCCCTGACTCAATAACAAGCCACAGAGGAGAAACAACAACAAAGCTCTGATTTTTGAGCGAAAAACGAGCGCTTCCTTTTGAAACTGCCATGTGGTCTGGAGTCAGCGACTGGGAACAATCTGGCAAGTAGTGGAGTTTGTGTTTTCCACCATTTTCGTCATCACCAGCTCTTACCATCAATTGGTGTACCTCTCTCTCTCTCTGTCTCTCTCTGTCTCTCTCTGTCTGTCTCTTTCTGTCTCTCTCTCTCTCTCTGCCTGTTTAATAAAGCAAAGAGTAGGCCGGGGGTGAGGGAGGGGACTCAGCTCTGAAGTTAGATTCAAATGGGGGCTCTTTTTGGCTTCTGTAGTGGGTTTTAATGTGGTCTACATGCCTGCGAGGGAAGAAAGGAGCCAAACAAAAGCGACAGAAGGACTTCCAGCAGCTTTGTTAGTTTTGCAGAGGGTCGCTATCAAACCCACTGCTGGGATTTGGCTGTAGGGCTCCAAGCACAGGTGAGTGACTGAGTGACAGAGTGAAATACCATGACGGACTCCATGATGTGAGGGTTTGACATGTCAAAAGAAAAAATAAATAAATAAATTAATATTTTTAGCAACTTTTTTCCATCAGGTATCAGTGCAGTCTATTCGCCAGTGGGCATTTTAGGGGTAAACCACATCCCATCTGCGTCTTATGATGTTCATTAAAAAAAAAAAGGGGGTCGTTTGACTCCTTTTCATTCAAATATCTCAACTGGTTTATTTGCATTTATATTTAAACCAACCCCCTTGCAAACAAACAGTCCCCAACACGCCCAGACCACACACCCCTCCTTTTCCTAACACATTTACAACTGTACGTTATCTCAAAGAAACTGTTTTGCCAAGGTGCACTCAAGTTTAAGACTTTCATTCCCCATATTATCCCAGGATGAGGTTGGAGGTAGTGGCTCTAGAATGTGTGTGTGTGTGTGTGTGTGTGTGTGTGTGTGTGTGTGTGTGTGTGTGGATAAGTGGGGGGAAATGGCCATTGTTCTGGGAAAGTTAATCCACAATGGTAGCGTAATGTCTGTGTACGTTTAGCTTCACACATGCCTTGCGTGAGGACAGCTTACCCCCTGAAACCCAACCCCCACTTTATGTCATCATTTGGAGGGTTAAAGTCGCAGACTTGATTATAATCCTGCCAATCCATGCCCGCCATCTGGGGACACTCTCCAGGTCAGCTATAGATAACATGTTTGTTTTGTCAAGTTTTCTACTATTTGTCGCTTGCTGGAGTATTAAACCTCGTCCAGTCTACTCATATCCTCTCTATATGTGATCTGTAGAAGTTTCTAGGTTGTACGTTACACATGTTCTTGGAGTGACAAGCTTAGACAAATCTGGCCACAGTGTACATTTGGAAGAACCATGACCCATTAGCATTATGGTCACTTTGTCACAAAAGATGTTCCTCTACCTTTCATCAAAACTAAATATCATGTTGAACAACCAGGCACAAGAGAGGCGCACTACTTGCTTCTGTAGTGATGAACTTCCCAGTAGTAGCTAGTTGCATTTATATGCTGTGATGTCACGTAAAACACAACAAAAGCAATTGAACGAAAGCTACAGCCCAGCCCGAATAAGGACACCAACCATTAAGTATTTCATCACAGAGGAAATCTCAATTTAGAGGTTTTGTTAGAAGATGGAACTTGATTCAAGAGCACCAAATAAACTATTTCCTGATTGTTCATTATCCAGTAAACAGACCGGAACCTGTGGTTAGACACTCAGACTTTCAGCACAGTTACTGAACATGTAAATTGAACACAAGGAACATAATCTTACCTTACATCTGTGTCAAACCTGTAAACCACCAACATCTGGCATATAGCATTGTTCTATATGCTATATATTTATTCTAAACGTAATTCGTGGACCTTGAGGATGAAGTGTTTGTTCATAGTACATAAGACGTATAATTGGACCTTAAGAATGACTGTTCTGATCGTACATATTGGACAAATCGTGCTCAAATCGTGCTCTCATCACGTCCTCTAAGTTTTCGAACTAAAGGTGGAAGTTCCCCCAGTACCGTAACTGGTTTGAAATGTTGGATTTAACTGGGCACCTGGATCCTCTAACAGGGTACTAAACTGGACATTTCCTTGCTGCTGGAGTGCTACTAATATCTTTTGTAGGCCTACCTTTTAATATAGTATATATGTTTCACATGGAAATGTGGATATAGAGTACCTTACCCTTGGTTGTAAAAGACATATAAAGATGCAAAAGGTACATAAGAATACCAGTGACATCGAATAGTTCAGTTCAGTACCCTTTTTTTCTTCCCTTTTTTCTCATACTTTTCATAGCATGTGAGTTTTTCCGAGTGTGGGTTATTGCGCGAGTATACACACACACACACACACACACACACACGCACACGCACTTACTTACTTAACGTCGATAATACACTGTAGATAACATCACCTTACCCAGTGCGGGGTCTCGCACACACGCACGCACTTTGAGATCAATAGGGAAACGCTGATAAAGACGTTTAAAACATTATAAAAATAAATGAAATTGTTGGGGGTTTTTTTTACCCAATGAGTCTATGGGGTGATAGAATAGTTTATTTTGTGTGTTATATATATAGGATCTCTCTCACACACACACCCACGTAGAAGTGATTTTCTCTTCATCAGAATCGATTAAACAGTTTGAAAGGGGAAAGTCAGACAAACCTCTGAACTTTCCGTTTATCTGAAGCCAAGGCATCGATTCAGACACGTGACCGCGCTCGGAAACGAACCCGCAACCGTTTATTTCATCAGACAAAAACAAAAAAACCTACTGACATGTTTACCTACACTTTGTTTCCCTGTATCTGTGTATGATAACACCATATGCTATCTGATTTGTGTATTCAGTCAAATAAGTGAATAAAGGATAAATGAGCAACATCAACGAAATGTAAAAAAAAACAAATATTAATAATAATAATAATCAAAATAACACATGACACCGCTAATTCTCTTACCTGTCGGTATTTCCATAAAAGTCTTAAATACAGGACGAGTTTAAACTCAGTTCAGTTCAGCACCTCGCTGATTATTATAGAGGAGAAGAGGAGGACTATGGTCCAGGAAGGAGCTGTGGGATCTCTCTCAAACACACACCCGCGCGCGCTCACAAACAGCGCGCTCCACCCAGCGCGCCGTAATTAAGATCAACACTTCACCAATTAACACTGCAAACTTTTGTGCGTATTGTGCAGGAAAATACGCGCATGGATCGAAATATAAATTAATTAATTAATAATAATAATAATAATAATAAAGTACCTGAACAGATGATAGATGTGGGGGAAACAACTGAATAAAACGAGAATAAATGTAAAAAAAAAAAGGTGTTGGTCAGATTTCTATCATTCTCCGAAATATTAAAATAATAATAATATAAAATAACGGTAGTTTTTTTTAATTAATATTATTATTTATTTGTTTATTTGTTTTGGGTTTTTGTTTTGTTTTTTTTTTGTTTTTTTTTGCTTAAATTTATATATACACTCTTAAAACAATTTAATCCCCATAACCACAGGGACAAGTTTAAGAAAATCCAAATGAGGTTTTACAGGAATTTCAGCCAGCATGATTTAAAAGTAATAATAATAATAATAATAATAATAATAATAATAATAATAATAATAATAAAAGAATCAAACAGATTTTTAATAAATAAATAAACGAATAAATATAAGCATAAACAGTAAGGTATTTTCCCCCACACACACTGCACTAATAGGAGTAAAACGAAATCGACCGGTTAATTGATCAATACCTGGCATTTCCTCTAACCGTAAAGCATGAACTCCTGCACATTTCACACCTCTGAGTTTAAATTTAATCTAATAGGCTTACTAAAAGATCGGTTTGTTAAACCTGTCCCTCAGCCTAATTTCCCCCTTTTCTTTCAGTATTTAACAGTCAAATTCAGACTGTAACTTCCCTTCAACTCTTCATTTCTAATGTGCACTGAGACTGTTTTTGAAATTCTAATGACCTCAAATGTTTCTGGATTGTTTGTCTTCTCTCCTTTCATCATGGTGGTGTTTTCACTGTACGAAATGTAGTGTTCCTTCCCTAAATGTACAATTAAACTCGTCAATGGAAAATAAATAAATAAACAAATAAATAAATAATATATTACTTTCTCTCTCTGTGGGAATCTGGGATGTAAAACAATACAACAAAACTTGAATCATTATTACTATAGGCACATTACACATCAATTAATGGAGATGTCATTTATCCAGATTGCTCTACACATCTGCATTTACATCTTTCCATTACTTTTTCTTAGTTGTATATTGTATAGATTGTGTATTATAAATAATATAGTGTGTGTGTGTGTGTGTGTGTGTGTGTGTGTGTGTGTGTACAGTCTAAGGGTTTGCGTTCTTTGTGTTTGCTGATCAATGATATCCATATCTCTTAACACACACACACACACACACACACACACACACACACTGTTGTGAGCGAGAGAAAGAGAGAGAGAGAGAGTTGATCTGTCTTAGTGGTACCACACTTTTTTTAAGACTCATTTTGATGAGCTCAACATCTCCATAAATAGGTCTGTAGGAAGAAACACACACACACACACACACACACACACACACATGCACAGAATGACAGAGATTAAAATGGCATAGATCTCATCAAAGTAAAGTGTGGGATGAGCAACAAGTTGTCATCTTGAGAGCAGACATACTTCCTCCTAATCAAAAAAGATCTGATAAAAAATACAAACACACACACACACTTTTCTCATCACCCACGTTAACATGCACATATTTCTTCTGCTTTTTATATTCTTCTTCTTTTCATTTATCTTTTCACACATTAAGACACATACAAACACACACACACACACACACACACACACACACACACACACACACGAACACAGGGAAGCCCTGTGGCTCTGTGGGCTTGTATGAGTATGCTCTCATCCAGAAGAAATATTTGGCTTGGCCTGCTGCCAGAAAGCTTTAGCAAAAGCTGCCAAGTATTCAGCCCTTCCACGCGCCACGTGCCAATACGGCCCAGCGCAACAGTGTGTGTGTGTGTGTGTGTGTGTGTCAACAAGGATCAGCAGATACAAGTATCACCCGCATCTCAGATGATTAATAAACAACTTATAGAAAATGACAAACAATAGGGGTCAGGCACTTTTTAATGCCCTACTGTATACTTCCTTTCAGCATTGTGGCTCATGCAACACGATCCTTCTGCCTTTCTCTTTATCTGTGTGTGAACAGACGATGGTGGCCTTGCTTTCCGAGACCTTATCGGCTCAATCTCTTGATGAAGCAACCCGAAGGAGAGCACAGAAGTGCAATAAAGCAATTTCACTTTCATATGTTTCGAGGTCACTGGGTTTGTGTTACAAACTGGCTCTTTTATGGAAGTTCTCTCTAGATAATAGATGTAATAGATGTTTCATCAGGAAGGAAACCGCTGTACTCTTTGCTAGCAGATCTCACTTGAACCAGAGAACCACACGATCGTGCATAGTGTGTTAGAGCAATGTGTGAAGACCTCGTGTTAAGGATCTGTTCATATTTGTCAGGAGGAAAAATGAAAGAATTGACTGTTCACTTGCTGCCTAATAAATATATCCCACCCCTCGACAGGTACCACTGTAAGGAGATAATCAAAGTTATTCTCGTCACCTGTTAGTTGTTTTAATGTTACGACTGATCAGTGTATATATGTTGCAAGAAATTATATTGGAGCTCCATGCTGAAATACATTCTCAAATTCAGACGTGAACCCAAAGAACATTGCTGGAGAGCAGGGATGCTTGTAACACATTTTGTCGTTGACTTAAATACACCATGATCCTTTTAAACCAACCTGTTCTCACTCCTAAGCATGGGTCAGAAGCATGGATAGAAGCCTTTAGCTTCACTGCACACATGTTGAATGAGCCCTTTGGCTTCACTCTATTGGTCTGCTTGGTGATGCTTTTGTTATCAATGAAAGCCAATTTGTTTCATCCCTCCAACCCAAAAGACCTATGGATTTACTGGCTTAGAGGAGGAACCTTGTACTTAAAAGGTCTGACACAAGAAGATGAATGAATGAATGAATGAACTATATGTAGAAACATAGGGTCATAATATTTGAATGAATTTCTACTCGTTTATATATAAATCTCTTCATATCCCATGTATCTCATGAAAAATCTCGTCACATTTACACTGTTAAAGGCTGTATCTCACGCCAAGCGAGTTCCCTCTGAGCTTCTCATGGACAGTGTGGGATGCCTTTACATAAAGGCAGAGGGAATGAGTCTGGAACGAGCTCGAATATGGAGAGACAGTCAGAACCTGGCATAGCTTTATCATCTAAAGACCGAGGGTGTTTGTGGGCATACAAACCCATGATGTGAAAACTTACTGACCTAAAAACGTAGAATAAAGACGAAACATGGAGGACAGAATGAGCCTTAGTGACAGAAATGACTGATCTCTCCGGTCTGACCTTTTTCAAGATGTTTACATGCACACCCCTGTCTGTCTTCCTTTTCCACCATATATATTGTCTATAGCATGCCTATAGACATGCTGAAAAATAATGGAATTTTTTTTTTTAATAAATATATCCTTTGTCATCACTGGGTGTTAGTTGTAACGATTCACACCAATCCCTAGGTCTACCCTACATTACAGTTCGGGTTTAATTCAGTAAACGTTACATAAGAGCTGTTGCTGTAATCATAAAGACCTGCATCCTGTGTTCATGTCAGGACTCTTATTCACAATCCACTCATACTCAACATCCTTTCAACACACTTAGTACTGTTTTTATAATCCCACTATCTTGCCTCACCCAGAAGAGTCTGGTTCCTCTCCAGGTTTCTTCCTCGTGTCATTTTGGGACCTAAACATACGTCTGGATTACAGTAAAGCTGCTGTGTGACAAGGTCTTTAGTTAAAAGTGCTACAGTATATAAACACAATTAGACTGAAGCCGTGTATGGTGTCAGTCTGAGTTCTGGATCTCACACAAGCCTTACTGCAAATGTATGGCCAAAAGAAGCTAATCTGTTTGGTATCTCTGTGGTTATGGTTCTGGATTAGTGACCAGAAAGTATGTGAGTCAGTCAAACTCACTTAGAAGCACTTGAGCAAGACTTTTAACCCTAAATTGCTAAACAGCTCTGTGCTTAAATTGTTTTCTGTCGGACTTCACTGCAATAAAACAACAACAACAACAAGTATATCTTAGCAAGTAAAGATATCTTAAATAAAGGGAAAGTATTTAATATTTCTCATTATGAGATTATTATTTAACAGATCTAAGACAATGAAGCCTGTTTATAGACATATTTACTTCAATTTACTTTATTTAAAGTGTAAAAATCTAATACAGAGAAACATGAGGGACTATATTTATGATATTTTAACTTGCTAAGATCTGTTGTTTTTTATTTATTTATTTATTTATTTATTTATTTATTTATTTATTTTTGCTGTGGTGTGCATAAAATCATCTGCTAAATCTGACCGTGTAATGCTCTTAGCAATATATCGGAGGTCCCGGTCATCAGCCTTGACTCGTATGAACATACAGATTAACTGTCTTTATCTTATTTGACCCGATTAAACATACGAAGCTTAATTTGCACTGTAACTGCCAGCTGGAGAGCCACAACAAGACAGAATTTAAATTATTGATTTTTGTACTCCAAGGAGCCTGGATGTCAATTAGACTAAGACATGAAGTCATCCACGTCCTTCCTAAGCTCCTAGCGGCGCATCCTGGGCTCGTTTCAACCGCAAACTGGGTGATAAATTAAGTCTTGGATGGATATGACAGGAGCGGGGAGCGGAGACCCCACCGTCCCAGAGTCCCTGCTTAATCAGCATCAGAGGGACAATGAGCCTATTTAACCTACTGGTGGCCCCTAATGAGGGACACTCAATCACTGCTCCATTACACACACACACACACAGACACACACACACACACACACACACACGCATGCACGCCACGTGCTCATGTGGTCAGACACGCGTGCCCGCTGGATCACCTACCACCTGGTCAGCTCATAGAGTAATGATTTATTCTTTAGGATAGACTTAACTGAATTGGGGGAATAATTCTTTCATTTATCTGTCAGCAGCTGTAGATTTCATCAACAGGTTCTCTCTAACTGTGACTGTGTGTTTCCAATCAACAGCAACTGACCCTGATATTCAAGCTTGATCAATGTTGATCAATTATATATATATATA
>JAFFST010047747.1:5000-10353 GCA_022414735.1 Noturus placidus
TCGCCATCTCCACTGTTGAGTCCACTGCCTCATCCACCTTTGCTCCTGATGACGACCCTGGTGACGAATTTAATGCTGTGAGACTTCGAGACCTCAGGCAACTTGACAACTCGACACCTATAGCAACAGATTCACTTCCTGATCTCATTGTCTCTGCCCCGCCCCCAGATGCCTCAGAAACCCCCCCCACTTTTCAAAGTAACCCCTCCTCAGTCATTCTAGACTGTGAAACCACGCCCAGAATGGACGAGGATGTCACCGAGTCTCCAGTAGGTTCTGCCGTATCTGCCATCCTTCCTGAACTTGTACCACCACCCATTACAAATGTAGCTTCACCCACACTTTCACTCTGTCCCCCTCAAACCTCTTCCTCTCCTATAGATTCTAATCCTCTACTGTCCCCACCCCCTCAGTCAGGCCCCACCCCTTCAGAGCCTCCTTCACCAGCCACTTTAGATGAAACTGTGATACCGTCATTACCTGTGACTGTGACAGATCCAGTCTCACCCTCTAAATTGGACTCAACCGTGTCCTCTCCCATAGACTCAGCTGTGGACTGTACCGTCAGCACTGCTAATGGGGGAGCATCATCCTGACTGGCCTAAACATGGTTGGAATGTTTCTCAAATCCTTTGCCTTTGGCTGCTTCCCTCGAGCTGCTGCAAAGGGATTTACTGACATGAACAAAAGGGAGGAGCCTGACACCACAGGGTGCTGACTGGAGGAGATCTAAATCATCATGTATACACTGGAGTCACTGCTGCGGAGTGACCGTGAAATGAAAAACTCAGTTGTGAAACTAACATTTTATTGACCAATTAAGAGAAATGGCAGACGTGGAACTGGCCACGTCCCAATTGATGGGAAACTAGTTTTAGTGTACTTTTTATTAGTGTGCTTTGTAAAAAAAAAACAAGTGCTAAATGTGACATGCCCCAAAGGGAAATTTTCGTTAGCCAAAACAGCCACTAAACTGTGTGTGTGTGTGTGTGTGTGTGTGTGTGTGTGTGTGTGTGTGTGTGTAGTGCCAAGCCTGAAAGTCTCAAAACTGTCAAACCTGAATTTAAACCTTATCCACTAATCACTAAACCCTCAAGAGTGAATCACTGAGCCCTAATCACTAAACCCTCACGAGTGAATCACTGAGCCCTAGTCACTAAACCCTCACGAGTGAATCACTGAGCCCTAAACCCTCACGAGTGAATCACTGAGCCCTAAACCCTCGAGAGTGAATCACTGAGCCCTAGTCACTAAACCCTCGAGAGTGAATCACTGAGCCCTAGTCACTAAACCCTCACGAGTGAATCACTGAGCCCTAGTCACTAAACCCTCACGAGTGAATCACTGAGCCCTAAACCCTCACGAGTGAATCACTGAGCCCTAGTCACTAAACCCTCACGAGTGAATCACTGAGCCCTAGTCACTAAACCCTCACGAGTGAATCACTGAGCCCTAGTCACTAAACCCTCACGAGTGAATCACTGAGCCCTAAACCCTCACGAGTGAATCACTGAGCCCTAGTCCCTAAACCCTCACGAGTGAATCACTGAGCCCTAGTCACTAAACCCTCACGAGTGAATCACTGAGCCCTAAACCCTCACGAGTGAATCACTGAGCCCTAGTCACTAAACCCTCACAAGTGAATCACTGAGCCCTAGTCACTAAACCCTCGAGAGTGAATCACTGAGCCCTAGTCACTAAACCCTCGAGAGTGAATCACTGAGCCCTAGTCGCTAAACCCTCACGAGTGAATCACTGAGCCCATTAAGAGTCATTAATTGGCCCATTAAGGTATTTCACTGGACTAAGTACTGGAAAAATATTGAACCCGAGCTGATAAATGTGAAAGTTTGTAGTTTCAGTGACTTCAGTTCTCTTGGGATGATCCAGCGTGACCTCTGTAGTAGATCTGTGTCAGTTTTATCCAATCACACGTGTGTCTGTAACTGATTTAGCTGAAGAAGCTCCTCAGACCTGAGATGAGCTACAGAGAGAGAGACAGGAACAGAAGGGTTTGATTTCACTCTCTCAGGTCTGATTAGAGAAGTGATGGTCTGACGTCACCTTCACCATGACAACAGATGTTTATAGAGGAATAAACGCAGAAGTGTTTCTTCTCTCCCAGTTGCAGTCAGCATGTGGGTGTTGTGACCGGTTGTTTAACACTGGACTGTACAGGTTCTCTCACGGCTGTGTGTGACGCTGTTCCTGCTTTCGTCCTCAGTAATACCTTTCTCCTGCGCAGAGTCACGCTCATGTCCTCACTTCTCATGTCCTCACTTCTCATGTCCTCACTTCTCATGTCCTCACTTCTCATGTCCTCACTTCTCATGTCCTCAGAACGTTTTGTAAGAAAATTTCATGAACAGGGACAAACAAAAGTAATAACTGTGGGTGTGAGTGGAATTCAACACACACACACACACACACACACACACACACACACACACAGCCCTGTTTCAGAGCCCATGCTGTGAGTGGACAGTGTTAACATCAAGCACCAGTGAGAAACTAATTCAAATGGTTTATTGTTTATTTATAGGCATTAACTAGTCACTAATGGTGCAGCATTAAAAGCTCCGTGGTATCGTCACTCTGTTCCTGATCTGGATCTTTACACATTTTAGTACTGGACTAAACGCTTAACCCCTGACTCTTACCACTAAACCCACACCATAGTCCCCTTTTAAGGAGGAGGGGCCTCTTTAGTGAATGAGCTTTAGGGCACATGCGCAGACTACTGATGAAGGGCTGGTGAATGCCGGAGTAACCCCTAAACACTTACCACTAACCACTGTGTTGTAAAGGGAGGGATGGTGTAATAAAGCAGAATGAGACTCCTAATGCAGGTCAAAGGTCAAACCCTGGGGAGGTGTGTGTGTGTGTGTGTGTGTGGCGTCAGAATGTTTCTGTCCATGTCACACCTTATCACCACAGCAACAGAGCATGTAAACATGATGAAGCTAAAGTGAACTAACGTAAACATTCATGATAATGTAACAAAAGTGTGTCATGGCTTTAAATGGATTTTTTTAAATATACAGAATGTGTAAATATAAACACAAACCGAGGGGGCGTGGCTACTTAGGAAGCAATAAGGTATTTATTTACTGACATTTTACTGCCATGTGAATTTTATTTGATGTTTTATATTAATGAACATGGGCGCACGGAGGGATTCACCTCCAGTGTATATTAATATTTATAGTAATTAACGTATTTTTCCAGACTATATGAAGACGAGGCGCGTACACGTTTAACTCTGATTTAACTTTAATTAGCTTGAACTATTTTGCTAGCAAGCTTGGCTTCGTATTTGAAAAACACTGAAATAGTTTACTCAATGTTAGCTAGCGTAGTACCGAACTTTCTAATATTAGTCTCGGTGTAGTACTGTATGAGAAACTTAAACAAGTTTTAAAACTTGGTGATGTTACACGATCAAGTCTGTGATTGGCTGATTAGAATCGACGCACGCTCTTTTTGACCCAGTGATGCTATTTATTCAGACATTCATGTGACTTCCGTTTATACTGAAGCTTTTTATTCTGTACTTTCTCTCCAATTTGGTCTCCTGCCAGTTCGCACCCACCAGCCGGTTCTCCTGTAGTACATGAGAGCTACCAGCCAGGGAGCGTGAAGGCTAACGCACGCTTCCTCTGAGACACGTAAAGCCAGCCAAACACATTATAACGAACTGCTGCTCACGCTACACCAAGGGGCAGTGGGAAACGCTTTCCACCCTCTTCCACATTTGAGTGAACAGATGCCCATGATGGGCTAGTCCTGCTGAGATTGACAGGAGAGAGAGCGTATGGCTTCAGGCCAGAGATGGCTGCGGCGTCACCAGTATTCAAACTTGTAATATTGTTCTTTTTTTTTTTTAACAAATCAGAGACACTAATAGTCGGGAAAAATATGCTAATTTGGACGGATTTTGGGTTTACTGCATCACACAGAAAATGGATCTGTAACTGTGGTTTGATTTAATAAAATACCCTGAGTATTGTTTTAGCAGCAGGGAAATGAAACATTTTAAATATATGATTAGCCAGTGTTTATTTATGTTTTTTGCCAAACTCACACTTATGTTGTTTTTTTTCCCCTCAGTGCCATGAGGACAGTGTTCATGTGTCAAAGATAATGTCATTAATAAAGAGCAAAATCATGTGAAAGAACACTGCAAACCCAATGTGCTGCGTGTAAGGGCTGAGTTATTATTACATTAGTGTTAACAACATGCTGTAGGTAAGAGCAGGGCTCTACACTGCCATCATTTCACTCACATTTCTGACTGAAAAGTATTTTGTGCGACTGTGAATAAATATTTATTCACACCGGTGCGAGCGACCTGTTCAGGGTTGTATAATACAATCGGAATAAAAACTACAGGAAGTCCAAAATACATCTACACCGAGCAACAGTTACTTTCACATTGCTTTTCATCTCCTCCATGATGATGACGAGTCACACTAAACATCATCATCTGATCTCACAAACGAGCTGAACCTGCGACTGTGACCTGCTCATGTAGAGACAGCGGCGTCGGGCGGAGTGAATTAATAATAATGCTAACGCTACAAGGTGGGTTTAATTCAAACTTCTTTATTAAGTAATTCCTCTCCAATCATAATCAAGAGAAACTGTTCAGTCTGTAAACATACAGCACACTGCAGCTCTCCTTCACCAACTCTAATACACAACTCTGTTCACGTCAGTTCAACTCAGGGTTGCCAGATATCACTAGAAAAGTCAACTCCATTTTCCATGTTTTCATTTATCCCCGAATTTCAGCAAAATGGCTACATTGTACTGGGGGACGTATCTAAACAAACAACATTACTCTACATTACTCTCATCTAACACACACACACACACATTACTCTACATTACTCTCATCTAACACACACACACACACACACATTACATTACTCTCATCTTAGGGAGTCTCCTAGGGATTCTTGTGCATGAAATGGAGGATAGCATTGATGTGAAATTGGGTAGGTGCAATAACAGCCCTGCTTGACTCCAGAGTTAACCCTGAATGGATACATTGCTACTGATTACTGTTGCTGACATGCAGCAGTCTTAGTATTCACATGATCTTATCCAGGCATCTAATTTTTACCAGAACTAAAGAGGGCCTGAGTGTTTACTGAGACTTTGGCTTAACTAAAAGGGAGAACCAGAAGGGAACACAGACATGAGGGCTTCCTGGGACATAAGATGGCCAGCCACATTTTCCAATCTATCAAGGAGAATACTATGATCTATTGTATCAAAAGCTGCACTAAGGTCGAGTAACACAAGTAACGAGACACAACCCTGATCAGAGGCCAGTAGAAGGTCATTT
>JAFFST010047747.1:26539-42505 GCA_022414735.1 Noturus placidus
TGGAACAGCGCCCCCTACCTCAACTCTCTCCTGAAGGTTTACGTTCCCTCACGCAATCTGCGATCGATTAGTGACCGACGTTTAGTAATTCCTACTCAGCGCGGCACAAGGTCCCTTTCTAGAACCTTCACACCAACTGTTCCCCAGTGGTGGAATGAACTTCCAACCTCAATCAGGACCTCAGAATCTCTCACCATCTTCAAGAAACAGCTAAAGACCCACCTCCTCAGCCAACACCTAACCAACTCATAAGGGGGGGGGCACTTGCACCTCTACTCTGCGCATGTTGCTTCTTCTAGAACTCAATTAATAGATCTTGTATAGTAGCATTAATTGTATTGTTCTCTGCTTGATATCATTTGTAAGTCGCTTACATATGAAATAAAAGCACATAAAAGCATCTGCTAAATGAATAAATGTAAAGGAGCGGAGTGGAGGTGAGTAAAGGAGCACAGTGGAGTAAAGGAGCGCAGCGGAGTAAAGGAGCCAAGGGGAGGGGGAGCAAAGGAGCAGAGTGGAGTAAAGGAGCAGAGGAGAGTAAAGGAGCAGAGGAGAGTAAAGGAGCAGAGGAGAGTAAAGGAGCAGAGGAGAGTAAAGGAGTGGAATAAAAGAGTGGAGTAAAGGAGCAAAGGAGCAGAGCAGAGGTGAGCAAGAGAGCTGAGGGGAGTAAAGGAGTGGAGCGTAATAAAGGAGTGGAGTGGAGTAAAGGAGCAGAGCGGAGGAGAGTAAAGGAGCGGAATAAAGGAGCGGAGGGGAGTAAAGGAGCGGAATAAAGGAGCGGAGGGGAGTAAAGGAGCAGAGGGGAGTAAAGGAGCAAGAGTAAAGGAGCAGAGGGGAGTAAAAGAGCGGAGTAAAGGAGCAGAGGGGAGTAAAGGAGCAGAGGGGAGTAAAGGAGCAGAGGGGAGTAAAGGAGTGGAATAAAAGAGTGGAGTAAAGGAGCAAAGCAGAGGGGAGCAAGAGAGCTGAGGGGAGGGGAGTAAAGGAGTGGAGCGTAATAAAGGAGTGGAGTGGAGTAAAGGAGCAGAGCGGAGGGGAGTAAAGGAGCGGAATAAAGGAGTGGAGGGGAGTAAAGGAACAGAGGGGAGTAAAGGAGCAAAATAAAGGAGCAGAGGGGAGTAAAAGAGCGGAGTAAAGGAGCAGAGGGGAGTAAAAGAGTGGAGTAAAGGAGCAGAGGGGAGTAAAGGAGCAGAGGGGAGTAAAGGAGTGGAATAAAAGAGTGGAGTAAAGGAGCAAAGCAGAGGGGAGCAAGAGAGCTGAGGGGAGGGGAGTAAAGGAGTGGAGCGTAATAAAGGAGTGGAGTGGAGTAAAGGAGCAGAGCGGAGGGGAGTAAAGGAGCGGAATAAAGGAGTGGAGGGGAGTAAAGGAACAGAGCGGAATAAAGGAGCAGAGCGGAATAAAGGAGCAGAGGGGAGCAAGAGAGCCAAGAGGAGGGGAGTAAAGGAGTGGAGCGGAATAAAGGAGCAGAGGGGAGTAAAGGAGCAGAGGGGAGCAAGAGAGCCGAGGGAAGGGGAGTAAAGGAGCGGAGGGGAGCAAAGGAGCCGAGGGGAGCAAAGGAGCCGAGGGGAGCAAAGGAGCCGAGGGGAGCAGAGGAGCGAGGGGGGAGTAGAGGAGCGGAGCGAGGGGGGAGTAGAGGAGCGGAGCGAGGGGGGAGTAGAGGAGCGAGTGCGTGTTTGGTTTGTTTTTAAACACCTTGTGTGTCGAGTGTGTGCATGTGGTTCTTTAGCCTTCTCCATTGAAGACGTATGCTGTTGGTCAGCTGCTCTCGCGCCTCCACACACATCTGATCCAGATTCTCTTTACTGCATTCCTCACACTCATCCTCAGGCTCAGAGTTCTCCACACACACACACACACACACACACAGAATATTCGAAGAGATCACAATGATGTATGACAAGGAACACATTTATAGCATCCTCTGTATGTGTGTATGTGTATATACATAGTATCTCACAGAAGTGTGTACAGTACACCCCTCATGTGTGTAAATATGTGATGATATATTTTCATATACAACACTGAAGAAGTGACACTGTGCTACAATGTAAAGTAGTGAGTGTACAGCTTGTGTAACAGTGTCAATTTACTGTCCCCTCAAAATAACTCAACACACACACATTAATGTCTAAACAACAAAGTGTATACACCCCCACTCCTCCATGATGACATCACGGAGCTGGTGGATGTTAGAGACCTTGTGCTCCTCCACCTTCCGTTTGAGGATGTCCCACAGATGCTCAATAGGGTTTAGGTCTGGAGACATGCTTGGCCAGTCCATCACCTTCACCCTCAGCTTCTTTAGCAAGGCAAAAGTTATTATCATGCTGGAACACTGCACTACGGCCCAGTCACCGAAGGGAGGGGATCATGCTCTGCTTCAGTATGTCACAGTGCATGTTGGCACGGCTCCCTCAATGAATTGTGGCTCCCCAGTGCTGGCAGCACTCATGCAGCCCCAGACTGTAGGCAAGACACACTTGTCTTTGTACTCCTCACCTGGTTGCAGCCACACACGCCTGACACCATCCATCCATCCATCTATCTTCAAGCGCTTACTCCTTTATCAGGGTCACGGGAAATCTGGAGCCTATCCCAGGAGGGATCGGGCACCCTGGACAGCATGCCAGTCCGACCGGGGTACCCAGAGGAAGCCCCCGACACACAGGAGAAGATCATGCAAACTCCGCACACACATGGCCCTGGCGGGACTCGAACCCCGGACACTGGAGGTGTGAGGCAAACGTGCTAACCACTAAGCCACATTAATGTGTGTTGAGTTATTTTGAGAGGACAGTAAATTGACACTGTTACACAAGCTGTACACTCACTACTTTACATTGTAGCACAGTGTCACTTCTTCAGTGTTGTACATGAAAACATATCATCACATATTTACACACATGTCAGGGGTGTACTAACTTTTGGGAGATTACTGTATGCACACACACACACACACACACACACACACGTGTGTGTACCTGGTCCAGGCTGTCCTGGGTCCTGCTGCAGTGCGTCTTTGGGCTGAGAATAGACACCATGTCCCTCTTCATGTGCTGCAGTAGCTTCTTCAGCTCAGCATTCTCTTGCATCAGAGCTTGCAGTCTGACCTCATAATCACTCAGCAGAGCTCGGTACATCTCACCCTCATGTCTACCACACACACACACACAGTTACAGATATGATTGGGACACGTCTGTAATGAAGCCACGTTTAGTAAGAAGAGCGTCGTACCTCGCCTCCATCCTGCTCGTCTTCCACATTCCTCTCTTCCCATCAGAGCGACTTACACAGTTCACCACATCAATTGCTGCACACACACACACACACACACACACTTTGTTTTGTTTTTAAGAGGAGTGCAAAACTTTGGCATTATTTTAGTCTTATCTAAACTCCTGGTGCTTAGATGAACCCCCACAACACGTTGCCCAGCCAGTGTGTACAGAACAGCCCCGCTGCACTGTGAGGTTTATGGAAGTGCTGTATTGTTCTGCACTGTATAATATACAGGGGGTGTGGACTTGGACATGTCCGTGTACTGATGATTCTGTCGTGTAGGGATTAGGGAGAAGTATTTAGGTAACACATTCACATTACTCAGATTTAACACTGCATTTTGTTCTGTACCAAGTTTTTTGTCCCTCTTGTCCACCAGTAGTTGGTTCAGACGTTCCTTCAGTTTGGTGCACTCTCTCTCTTTGCGTTTGGCATCATGGCTATATTGAGTGGCACGACTAGCAATGATGCTCTGGAGCTTCTGTACCTAAACACACACACACACACCATTATATAGGGTCACTTTATAAAGTCTGTTGACTGACTTTAATGTGTTATCAGTGAGAGACCCACTTCCTCTTTCTCAGACTTCAGGCAGCTCTGCAGTGTCCTGATCTTTAAATGCAGCTGACGCTCGCCTTCATGAAGACCCGAGTTCTCCCTGCGGGTGTGTTCCAGCTGGTCCTAACACACACACACACGGAAAATCAGACAGAATTAACAGAATTCCAAAGTGACTCCTGAGAGGCTCAGAACAGTGTTAGCTCTATTGTCCCAGGAGTAGCTCCTGCCATCCAGTGGCAGGAATGCGGTGTTACCTCACCACATGACCCTTCACCCCTCAAGTCCATCATCATGTTCTCCAGTGAAGTGCATGAACACAGCACTCTGCACCTCCATGTGGTTCCCAGCAGTGTAGTGTTGTGTAGTTACTCAGAGTTCATGTGCTGTGTGTTACGGTAGATAAGTGGTGTGTATTGTTGTGTAGATGTAGTGTAGTTGTATTTACTTTGAGGCGGGAGTTGTTGTGCTGTAGGTGCTCCAGGTCACTGCAGCTCTTCAGTTGATGGTGCTCTAAGTCCTGCAGTGTGCGCAGTTGTTTCCTGTGCAGCTGGAGGAGCTCATACAGCAGGTTCAGGGCAGGCACAGCACTCAGAGCATTACAACCACTCCTGGACTCCACACTCACACCACACAGGCCCAGAGAGCTGGCTTCCTACACACACACACACACACACACACACACACACACAGTTACACTATAATTAAAATACCTCCCTTAGCCCGCCCACTGGCCTTCCGATCCCCTCCACCTGCCTGCTGATGGACAGGCCCACAAATATACACACAGACCTGGTTGATATAGGTGACACACTGCGGGATGTTGTCCTGGGTACAGAAGGCGCTCAGTATGCTGTAGGAGTGTGTGGAGGGAAGTGTGTGCACGTGTGTGTGGTGGGACACACTGATGTGGGAAATGCTCGACAGATCTTTTGGGTCTGAAACACAGACACACACAAACATATATACACACATACACAAACACACATTTATTTATACACACACACACACACACACTTATTATTAGACTAGTGTGTTATATCCATAACTGCAGGTTTTATTCCAAAATAAAGTATTCCTACAGAAGGAATTATGGGTTATTTAATAATATTAATCCTGGATCTGTGGTTTATAAAGCTGATGGTTGTGCGAGTATTCACCCCCACTGCTTCACCGGGTTCCATTCCAACAGAAGTGGCCTAGTTAGTTAAGTGGAGTCGACCTGTGTGTAATTAAACTCTCTTGATCTCAGTATAAATATACCTGTTCCTGGAAGAACCCAGAGTTGGAGAACATATCTAAAAACACACGACATCTTGAAAACCAAGGAGTGATCAAAATAAGTCTGGAATAAAGTTCTAGAAAAATGATCAATCAGGGTTTGGTTTAAAATAAACTTTGACCACACAACCGTGAGTTCAGCTGGAGGAGACCAAAAGTGGGTAAAGAAGGAATTACTCAGAGAAACCCTTTAGGAGCTGGAGAGATCCACAGCTCAGACAGAGAAGCTGCTCCCAGGACAACCACAGACTGGACAATCCACAACACTGGACTTTATAGAAGAGTGAAGAACAAAAACATTATTTAAAAACAAAGTCACATGAAATCACATTTGAAGACTCAGTAAAGAAGTGGAAACCAAACACTGCTTTAAACACCATCCCTACTGTGAAGCATGGTGGTGGCAGTATGTTGTGAAGATGCTTTGGATTAGCAGGAAACTAATTAGGGTTGAGGGTGATGCATGGATGGAGACAAATACCGAACAATCCTATGAGAACTTGTTACAGTCTATGAGAGACTAGAGACTAGGGGTGGAGCTTCACCCATCAACAAGACAACGATACCAAGACCAAGGTGAAAAATGATGCTTCCAAAAGCTTCTCTGGAGTGATTCACCACGAAGAACATGAGTGGGTCAGAAGAGGACTCCTCAATCCAAATGAGACTCTGTTGCGAGACATGACCCAACAATGCTCTCCATCCAATCTGACCCTAACCCTAAGCAATTTTGCCACGAAAAAAACATCAGGATCCAGATGTGCAAAGCTGATCGAGACATGTAAGAAGACCTGCCTCTGGAACTACAGACAGGTGGTGGTTCTAACATGTACTGACCCAGCAGGGTGGACACGTATACCAACAGATGCAAGCCCTATTTATTTATTTATTTATTTATTAAGCTTCAAGGGGGTGAATATTTATGCACAGCACTGTATAAAATATATTTACTAACATTTTTGTACATAAACAATACAGTGCTCAGTAAAAAAAATCTGTTGCATTTTAAACTACTAAACAAATAAAATAAATAAACATCTAAAAGAACGAAACAAAAATAAAAAAGTGATGACAATGAAAATATTTCATGTTTATGGGTTTGTAACACTGACTCTGCCATGACTGAACATAAATAATCACCATGGAAACCATTACATCCTGTGTGTGCTATACTGAGAGAATTACAATCCACACTGTTAACGTGTGACTCGTTAATGAGTGCACGAATATTCACCAAATCCTGATGAATATTCATTAGTGTAATTATACTGTAAAAACTGCATTAGATCCACACTAGAGTGCGCACCTGGAACACAGAAACAGACTCACCTTAGTGCTGAGATTTATACTCTACAGATCATATAAGCACTGACTGTGTGTGTACACGTGTGTGTGTGTGTGTGTGTGTGTGTGCGTATACCCAGACAAGGCTCAGACATCATCACAGTCGTCTGTGGGGTCCATTTATCTCCCATCTCCAACACTTACAAGACAGTCCTGAAACACACACACACACACACACACACACACACACACACAGGAGGAATCTAACAGCTGTGTAGTAGACTGGAACAGTAAAGCTCTCAATGAGATCTGGTTATTACGCTGCATTCTTCCTTCCCTCAGTCCTGACCAGTGTCCCCGTCCCTGCTGCTGAGACGCACCCCAGAGCACGACGCTCCCATCCCATGTTTTCACTGCAGTGATCAACCAGCCTGCTTTCTCCACATGTAGCCACTGGAGTTCAACCCAAAAAGTGTTTACTCTCATTCTGTCCCATCTGAGCAGATAATCTTCTTCCTCATGCGCTCTTTATGTTCTTGCCATATTCCTTTTACTCAGGAGAGGCTTCTGTATAGCATCTCTACCATAAAGGCCTGATTGATGAAGTATTTCTGAGATGTTTGTCTTTCTGGAAGGTTCTCACACCTCTGGGGAAGACTTCCAAAGCTCTGTGAGAGTGGACATTGGCTTCTTATACTCCTGCTTGTCCAATTCCCCTCTACCAGAGTACTGGGCGGCTGTGGCTCAGTTGGGCGGCTGTGTCTCAGTGGGTAGAGCGGGTTGTCCACTAATCCACTAACCGTGGGGTTGGCGGTTCGAATCCCGGCCCGGGTGACTCCACATGCCGAAGTGTCCTTGGGCAAGACACTGAACCCTAAGTTGCCCCCGATGGCAAGCTAGCACCTTGCATGCAGCTCTGCTACCATTGGTGTGTGAGTGTGTCTCATTTGTAAGTCGCTTGTAAATGTAAAAATTATATTTCTGTAAAGCTGCTTTGAGACAATGTCCATTGTAAAAAGCGCTATACAAATTGATAAATTATACTGGGTTTCAGCACTAGGAAGAGTTCTGGTGGTTCCTAACATCTCCCATTTCATAATGATGGAGCTCACCATGCTCCTGGGAACAACACAGCTTTAGAACTGGTGCTCTTCCCTCACCCTGAACTACAGTCCCCTCTGAAAGTATTGGAACAGTAAGGGGTGTGTGTGCTAACTAATGTCAGGTAAAGCAACAGGTAGCACTCACCTGGAGGAGGTGAACTTAGCATCCTGTTTATAAACACACCCACAGCGTGTCGCAGCTAGTCTTAATCCTCAAAGCTCTAACCACACAGCTAGACCTGCTGCCATCTTACCTCAACACTGAGTACAACCGGAAACAGGAAACACGGCGCCCAGGCACGTGACCTCACAGAGCAGTCTATGACATTAAGGACAGGTTTTATACTTGACACTGATTAACACGAGCGCTGAACCTCACATAGAGATTATCTCCCTGAGCGAAGCTACGTGACCGCTGCTAATCCGTTAGCATTAGCAGACAGGTGTATTCCTCACCTCGTTATTTCTCCGTGAAGCTCGAGCGCTGTATATGATCATATCCACATAAACACGTTACAATAAGCTCTTACAATGTGTATTCTATGTATATTATTCGTTCTTTCTTTCTGTTAGCCCGCGAGCTGCAGGTGTTTACACGCCGTCAAACAGGTCGCTGTGAAACACTTCACGGTTTCCTCATAAACACTCATCCCGACACTCATTGGTCCAACCGTTTCCAGGCAACCAGGATATGGCTTCCCGATTGGCTCACAACGCCCCACGTGACACTCGCACACGCAGGTGGTTAAGCAGGAAGCAGCAGCGGTTCTTCCAATCGCGTGTCCTGAACCCCCCCCGTGCTCCCTCCATAGGGCACTGCTTTAGGGAGGAGTTAATTATGTACTGTACACGTGATATAACACTAACGTCACATCTAACACGCTGTAGTGGGCGTGGCTTTCTGTACCTACACGTCACTGTAACATGATGAAACGCGCATTATGGGTCCAGTTTCTCAGATGTTCCCGTTTTAAACACTGTCACTAAGGTCCGTGTATGAATTATAAAAGACTATTAAATGAAACAAAACTCAAATTAAACACAAATTAAAATGATTTTTCTGAATGTGATGTAAATGAGGAATTGTATTCCACTTTATTTCTCGACTTCTTCTGTAAAGTCAAATACGATAACAGAGCAGTTGAAGAGGGTGTAAACTTTTGAGCAGTTTGATAAACCAGTGAGGCTTGCTAAGCGATACTGTAGTGTTTGGCATTAGTGTTAGCCTCAAAGAACAAAACCATCGTCTCATTTATTAACAAGAAAATAATCACAAACGATTCCCACCTCGATTTAAACAGAAGAAAAAAACATCAACAGAATACCCAGAATGCACTGCAGCAGGCTCCTGTAAGCCTAGCAGGTACAGAATACCCAGAATGCACTGCAGCAGGCTCCTGTAAGCCTAGCAGGTACAGAATACCCAGAATGCACTGCAGCAGGCTCCTGTAAGCCTAGCAGGTACAGAATACCCAGAATGCACTGCAGCAGGCTCCTGTAAGCCTAGCAGGTACAGAATACCCAGAATGCACTGCAGCAGGCTCCTGTAAGCCTAGCAGGTACAGAATACCCAGAATGCACTGCAGCAGGCTCCTGTAAGCCTAGCAGGTACAGAATACCCAGAATGCACTGCAGCAGGCTCCTGTAAGCCTAGCAGGTACAGAATACCCAGAATGCACTGCAGCAGGCTCCTGTAAGCCTAGCAGGTACAGAATACCCAGAATGCACTGCAGCAGGCTCCTGTAAGCCTAGCAGGTACAGAATACCCAGAATGCACTGCAGCAGGCTCCTGTAAGCCTAGCAGGTACAGAATACCCAGAATGCACTGCAGCAGGCTCTGATTATGTATAATAAGTCCTTCAGTGTGAGCAGTGTGCTTCTGAGGCTGCAGGTGAAATGTCCTGTATAGCCCGAGCGTCTGTGTCCGTCTCTGGTGCTGGACCGCTGGACCCAGCCATAAACTTCTGCAGATCAGAGAACACCTGTCCATCCTGCTTCTACACACACACACACACACACACACACACACACACACTGATGACGACACTGAGAGAAGCAGCAGCAGAAGCTGGGGTGTGCGTGTCTCACCTTGATGAGGTCGTAGGTGTCAGTGATGATGGCGATGAAGAGGCTGAGCACCATGTAGGTGAAGATGGAGACAAAGCTGTAGATGTAGAATCTGCTGAATAACCACACCAGAGCACTTCTCTCCCTCAGTTTGGTGAAGGTGGAGTACACCTCATCTCCATTAATCATGGACAGTAAACAGTACGCCGTGGTGTGGAAGGACCGGAACTGTGATACATCACACACACACACACCTCTCTGAATATGTATAATGTATAATGTGCATGTGACTGAAGTGAATATGTTAATGTATAAACTGACGTGTTCATGGTGAGGTCCAAGAACAATCCATCCACAGAAACAGTAGCTGAGATAAATCATCACAGCACACAGGGAGAACCGCAGAGCACTGGGTAACGCTGCCCTCATGGTGAGGATCAGGATCTATACACACACACACATACACACACACACACACACCAAGGTTATTACTGTTAAGCAAAACTAAAACTATCAGTGAAAAACAGTTCCAAATAAATGAAAATTAAACTCTAACAGGCACCTGCAAAACGAGAATAAAACTTTCCTTCTCATATTTTAAATCTTTGGTGGTCTAAGGACAGATCTAGGGTTCGGGTTGGGATTAGGATTAGGGTTAGGGTTGGGGTTAATGCATGATCGGTCTCGGAGGTCCTACTTCTGGATGGAGCTCTCATCTACTCCAAATCCAGACTGCTGGGACAAAGGCTTTTCAAAGCCAAACAGATTACATTTAAAGCAATAATTATCTCTTTAAGAATGTCTGTTGTGACCCAGATGAGGACGGGTTCCCTTCTGAGTCTGGTTCCTCTCAAGGTTTCTTCCTCTTAAACATCTTAGGGAGTTTTTCCTTGCCATTGTCTCCACTCAGTGTCTTGCTCAGTTGGGATAATTTCTCACTTTTACTGTGTGTGTACTGTGTTTGTATTCCTGTAAAGCTGCTCTGAGACAATGTCTGTTGTAAAAAGCGCTATACAAATAAAATTGAATTGAATTGAAAAAGTTAAGGTTGGGGTTAGGGTTGGGATTAGGGTTAGAGTTAGGGTTAAGGTTGGGATTGGGATTAGGGTTAGGATTAGGGTTAAAATTGGGATTATTGTTGGGATTAGGGTTGGGATTAGGATTGGGGTTAGGGTTAACCTCGAGGCTGATTGGACTGGATCCACCAATATTTTAAAAACTATAATAACCCTAACACACACACACACACACACACACACTGACTCTCTCTCTCACACACACACACACTGACTCTCTCTCACACACACACACACACACACACACACACACACACACACACACACACACACTGACACTCACACACACACACACACACACACACACAGATTTGTGTGAGGATGTTTGTGCGTATATTATGGGATAGCTCATACGTTATATTTCTGGAAGAATCCGAGGTAGCGGAGAAGTCCAATCCACACCAACAGAGTTGCCGTCCCCAACAGAATACTGCATATGGTGTAATTAGACAGCACCTACATACACACACACACACACACACACACTGACACTCTCACACACACACACACACACTCACTCTCTCACACACACACACACACACACACACACACACACACACACACACTGACTCTCACACACACACACACACACACACACACACTCACACACACACACACACACACACACACACGGATACATACAGTATAGTGTGTGACTTTGGGACATGCACACTGTGGACTAACAACATATATATATATATATATATATAAAATATTGGCACCCTTGGTAAATATGAGCAAAGAAGGCAGTAAAAAAATATCTTTATTCTTTAACCTTTTGATATTTTGTTAAAATAATTGACAACAATACTCTGCTGTCAATGGCTAAGACCAAGGAATACAGCTGTGATGTGCGGAAAAGGTTGTTGAGCTTCAAAAAATGGGGCGTGTCTATACTTAAATAACACAAACATTGAAAAACGCCAATTTCCACCATCAGGGCAATAATGAAGAAGTTCCAGTCAACTGGAAATGTTCTGAATCGACCTGGAATTGGACACATGTCTGTATCGTCTCTACACACTGTGAAGAGGACGGGTCGAGTGGATCAAACATCTCCAAGGATCACAGCTGGAGATCTGCAGAAGTTAGTCGTGTCTTGGGGTCAGAACGTCTCCAAAACTACAATCTGAAGTCTCTACATCACCACAAGGTGTTTGGAAGGGTTTGAAGAAAAAAAGCCTCTACTCTCATCCAAAAACAAACTCGAGCGTGTTCAGTGTGCCGACACTACTGGACCTTCACATGGGATCGGGTTCTACGGTCAAATGAAACCAAAATAGAGCTTTTTGGAAATAAACACCAGAGGAGGTTTTGGTACACAGAGAGGTAGCCATATGGAAAAGTACCTCATGACCACGGTTAAATATGGAGGCGGAGCTTTAATGTTTTGGGATGTTTTTCTGCCAGAGGACATGGACATTGTGTTAAGATACATGGCACCATGGACTCTATCAGATATCAACAGATATTAAATGAAAACCTGACTGTCTTTGACAGAAATCTTCAAATTGTCATGATTCCCCCTTGAAGCAGCATGCTCTAAGAGCGAATGCGCGAACACCTGCTTTTCCGATGTTGACATTTCAACACGTGTATTTGTTATGTTTCTTATGTCTCCTCTCCGTTTCTGTCATTGGCTGTCATTGCATGTGTGTCTGTATTGCCCTCAGCTGCTAGCAATCTAGACGCTGATCATGTGGGCATATATACCGCGCACCTCCCAGCACACAACGCGGAATATTGAAATCGAATAATAGATTAGTTTAGAGATCCTTACGATAGATAGTCATAGGCCATGTCATGTTTCATGTTTCGTTTCCTTTCATCTCGTCAGTTTAGTTTACGCTGGTTTTCCGCTCCCAGTTCCCTGCCATAGATTTTGTTTCACGTTTTGTTTCTCGACCCTGTTTTTGTGACCTCGACCTAGTTTCCTGCTCAGCCCGTTTATGCCGGTTTGCCGATCCCCTGACCTATTGACTGTTTTGGATTCATCTCATGGATCACGTTTGTAGATTTACCTGCCTGTCTTCTTTTTAAATACAACTGTTCAAACTGCACGTGCATCCAGCCCTAGCTTCTTTACGGCACGATACGTGACACAAATGGGCCGTGGTTGGATCTTCCAGCAGGACAATGATCCAAAACATACATCAGAATCAACACACAAATGGTTTACTGACCACAACATCAAGATCCTGCCCTGACCATCCCAGTCCCCTGACCTGAACCCCATAGAGAACCTGTGGAGTGAACTGAAGAGGAGAGTCCACCAGCATGGACCTCGAAATGTGAAGGATCTGGAGAGGTTCTGTATGGAGGAACACTCTCAGATCCCTCACCATGTGTTTTCTAACCTCATCAGGTGATATAGGAGAAGACTCAGAGTTGTTATCTTGGAAAAGGGAGGTAGCACAAAGTATTGACTGAAAGGGTGCCAATAATTGTTGCACACCTACATTTAACAAAGATATTTTTTATAAACCTGTGTTGTGTTTGTTATTGTTTGATATCCATGAGAGCAGAGTATTTTTGTTATTTTTTAAAACAAAAGATCAAAAGGTTGAACAATAAAGTCAATTTTTCACAGTGACACTGTGTATGGGGTGTGTGTGTGTGGTGTGGGTGTGTGTGGGTGTGTGTGTGTGTGTGTGGTGTGTGTGTGTGTGTGTGTGTGTGTGTGTGTGTGTGTGGTGTGTGTGGTGTGTGTGTGTGTGTGTGTGTGTGTTTACCTTGGCCAGTATGCAGATCTTCAGTGTTGATGCAGTAACTGTGAGTGTGTCACTGATGATGATTAGAATGTTCCAGCCGTTAATGAACTCCATTTTCTCCAGTGATGATAACCACTTTCCCCGTTTAACACTAATGAACTCAGCGTACTCCTAATGAACCAAAACACTCGTTATTTACAAGACCCTAACCCTAACCCCAAGACCTTTCATTCATTTATTAACTGTCCGTTAGTACATCTACAGTTATTGTCCACCTCATCATTGTTCTCTCGTATTGTGCTGTTCTATCAGCAGTGTGTGAGTAAAGCCTTCAAACAGGAGGCTCGGTCTCCTGGTATAATCAAACCACGGCCCACTTTCACTCTCCGTGTTTGATGAGGAATAGATGATGGAAGGGTAATTAAGGAACTCTGAGAATTCCTTCATGCCACAGCATTATTCATCATACATGTTCTCCATGAGATGTGAAACAGTTTCATCAGTGTGGATTACAGACAATGCCTATATTGACCGCTAGGGGGAGGCATTGCTTACCAAAAATCTATCAGGAAGCAGCGATTCATTTGCCAAAGTGTATTTAAAACCTGCATGTGTCACTCAGATAGTCTGTCATGGTGGACACTGGTATTTATAAAGCACTTACACTGGCATTTAATGGGAGAGAACATTCTGAAACATAAGTGATAATGAGCAGGTTTATCATTCACCATTATCCAGCATCATATTACTGAGAAATCCAGCGCAGAATTATTGGAGATGTTAGGCTCCTGACTGGAGCAACAGAAGAGCATTCATGCAATCAGGAGATTTTCATCAGCAATGCCACAAACATCTGTGTCCAGGAGTCAAGAGAGCAAAACTGACAGTGCTTCCTGGGTGGGAGGAGGAAACTCTCTTAGCCCTGTCAATCATAGCCACACTAGCCAGTCATGGGGAATCTGTGCGCTCATGTATGCAGAAGAAGGTAGATAGCGTTCCTCTGAGTATGTAATGCTGCTCTGTGATGCATGATGATAACAATCACGGGTACAGTGGGAGGAATTGCAAGATTTCTATAGCTGGAAAAGTTAAAGCCCAATGAAATAAATTCTTCCCTTTAAAAATAACTGAATGACCTGTTACATGTATTACATATAATACTCCGATTAATCCCAATTTCATATAATTATACACATATAAATGTACATACAATTATGATCAATTATTATTATAATTATTATCAATGTATAAATATATGTTTATATTACACTATAAATGCATATATTTGAAAATATGTTTCTAATTATCCACAAAAATTTAAGAAAAATAGAAAAATTAATAATTTAATGAATCGAAAATTCTAATAAGCCTTTCATATTGTTCCCTGTTTAGTGTGCTGTGTTCCTCGGCCCTGCAACGTCACTTCATACTTTACAACGTTGAAATATTTTACACATGACAAAGCATTTCAAAAGGTGTATTTCTCTTTCTAGTCTCTTTTCTGTGATATAAAACATGTTTGTAATGAAGTCATGACTCACAGTGAGGAGGTGCATGCCGGCGATTACTGAGCGTGTGCAGAGCACCAGAGAGAGTGAACACACCGCAATGACCAACGAATCAAGCTGCAGCATCAGCAGGAAGTGACTCACTGCATCTGCACAAACAAATACTTTATTACTCATAAACATCAGCATTATGACTGTACATCATACTTTATTACTCATCAGCATCATATATATAAACAATACATAATTGTTTTCTTTAAAGATGTTAATACAAACATATATTATTATTATTATTATTATTATTATTATTATTAGTATTATGATTATTATTATGATTATTATGATGACGATGATTATTATTATGATTATTATTATGATTATTATTATGATTATTATGATGACGATGATGATTATTATTATTATGATTATTATTATTATTATTATGATGACGATGATTATGATTATTATTATGATTATTATGATTATTATGATGACGATGATTATTATTATTATTATTATTATTATTATTATTATGATTATTATTATTATGATTATTATGATGACGATGATGACGATGATGATGATTATTATTATTATTATTATTATTATTATTATTATTATTATTATTATTATTATTATTATTATTATTATTATTATTATTATTATTATGATTATTATGATGACGATTATTATTATTATGATTATTATTATGATTATTATTATTATGATTATTATTATTATGATTATTAGTATTATGATGATTATTATTATTATTATGATGACGATGATGATGATGATTATTATTATTATTATGATTATTATTATGATGATTATTATATTATTATTATTATTATGATTATTATTATTATTATGATGACGATGATTATTATTATTATGATTATTATTATTATTATTATTATTATTATTATTATGATGACGATGATGATGATGATGATGATGATTATTATTATTATTATTATTATGATTATTATTATTATGATGATGATTATTATTATTATTATTATTATGATTATTATTATGATTATTATTATGATTATTATGATGACGATGATGATGATGATGATGATTATTATGACT
>JAFFST010047748.1:30262-65190 GCA_022414735.1 Noturus placidus
ATAAACACCTTCATTTACAAATTGCATTTTGTGTTTACTTGTGTTGTCCTTGACTATTGTTTAAATTGGTTTGATGTTCCGAAACACTTAAGTGTGACAAACATGCAAAGGAACAGGAAATGAGGAAGGGGACAAACACTTTTTCACACCATTGTACACACCAAGTGTGAGAACGTCTGATCAAGACAACACTGTTAATGGATCACACACATAATACAGGTGACACACATATATGCACACTTACACTCACCATCTACTTTACTAGGAACGCCTGTACACCGGCACATTCATGCAGTTACCTAAGATGTTGGCCTGATGTTTTTGCAGTGCACCACTGCCACACGATTGGCTGATTAGATATGTGCATGAATGTGCGTATGTACAGGTGTTCCTAATAAAGTAATAAAGTTTCACAAGAAGCCCCTGACTCCTAGGCAGTTTCAGACTCCCAAAGGAAACAATACTAACCGTCAGGTGGCTGTCCCAAATCGGTTTCAGGATTAGGTCACCGTCACTTCTCCCTCGCAGCAAGACTGGCCTCCTATACAGCAATCTGAGAAAGGAAATTCCTCAGGCCCATGGTCTTTTATTCAGGAGTCCTGGACTCCCCCCTTGCACGGTTTCAGCCCCACATCCTGCGAAAGAAGAAAACGAAGGCTATTCTAACTCCGGACGAAGCCCCCAAGTAATGTTTGATATTTTTTTACTTTCATGATTTAGTCTAGGATAATTTAGTATAGAAAAGAGTCAAATAACAAATAACAGGATTAGATCCTATTAATGACAAAAAATGTTGGCCCCCCTCCCTTCAATATAGAGTATGAAGTGACAAGAACTGATTTCTTCTGCTGAAAGGACAAAATATTACTGACAGTTCAAACATTGGGTTACACGAGTTAAAGAAGAACATAGAGTTTTCTTAAAAGGTACAGAATAATGTAAAAATTTCCATTAATCACAACTTGATTTCCTTTCTTTGATTTAACAGATACTAGAACTATAGACAATGCACAATTATCTTTACCAGCCCCAGTAAGACCACTGGATTGAAGAGAGACCAAAGCACTGCATCCTGTTGGCTTTGAGTCCAAGTCACCTTTGTCCCTTCTCATGAGTAAGAATGTGTAGAAAACTTGGGTGTTTGAGACTGCATGCCCTACAGATAGTTTGACTTTTATAATCACTGTTGATGTGTCCTGTACCCAAACAACCAAAACAGATACCCTTCTTCTATAAAAAGTTAATTTTCTCTCTGTGAGGTTTTCTGACAAGTTTATTACAGGAATCCAAGTTATGTTCTCCTTCACAAAAAGGACAGGTTTTGTTGCCTGATGTCCTGTTGTGTTCCCCTGCCCCAGTTGCTGTGCTGGTGGTACCAAAACTACTCCTGGGTTTCGAGCGAGGCAATTTGGTGCTCATGGTTCTGCCTCCACCAGGCTAAACATCATGAATGTTTCCACATATGAGCGCCATGACAACTTTTACTTGTGGTTCTATGAAGTCCACATTATCTGGACATTTAGCTGAGTCGCGGTTGCGTCCTTCCTGTAGACCATATGCCATCTTGCAATTTATCTCTTATAAAGCTTATAAAGAAGTTTTGCCAGAATGACTTGCATGTTTTTGGCAAGATTCAGTTCATTCATATAGTGAATGTCCTGCATAACATTGCAGCGACTTCGGAGAAAGAGACTTAGCATCATCAGATTGTATGACTTTCCATGAGAGCGCCTCATCCGTATAAGCTGAAGCTAATTTTACTTCATTGGCAAAGTGTTCTTTGGGCAAATCCTTTGCCTTTACATAACCTTGTGAAGGAATCATACGTTGACAACTCCTGACAAGCTCCTTAGGTCACCCTCTGGTGTACTGCTGCAGGAAATGCAAACATCTCCATAACTGCTTGCTTTCTTTTCCACCACTTCCTCAAATGAGCGTATACAATTAGGTACCTTAATGTATGTCCATCAAAGCTTGGAATGTCGCTTAGTGAAAGTAAAGCAAGGTTATGTTGTTGCATCAGTAGAGAGAAATCTCATTTTGCTTATCAATTTATTGTTTTCCTTGTTTTGTAATGTATGAGACATGGGCAGGTGTTGTGAGTGCACAAATGATTCCACTTCAGTGTCAAGAGATTTGATTCCCGTAGTCTTCATCCTAGCTCCCAGTACTTCAAAAGGTGTTATGTGCGCAGGTAAGTCTGTGGGCTCCCTGCTGACTCCGCCCACAGGGAGGAGCTACAGGCTATACTGCCCTCTGTGCACACAGGAATGAGTTAACATTTTCTGATAGGCTAACTTTGTATGCAGAATTGTGTTGTCCACATAAACACAGTTTCCAATGCAGAACAATAGTGAATAGTCATTCCAATCTTTGTGTGTTGCTTGAAATATCAGGCTGGATTTTAAAAGATGAGTGACTTACGAATACTTCACAACTAGTGTATTACCTACTATTAGCATAATCCATGCAGTAGATAAAAAGGGATTATCTGACCTATCTGTCTTATATTTAATGGAGCTGTCCAAGTCTCAAGCACCAGAAGCCAGTACAATGAACATGTTACTAGCGATTTCACTTAAAAACGCTCAGCTTTCCTCAGAAACAAAGTGTTTAACATTTAGCATTTTAGCACTGCTCCTTTCCTTATTTCCTACCGTTTTTGAAATTCTACTTTATTTATTTATTATTTATTATTTATATTTTCTCACTGCAACTCAGCGAGGCTCATCGCACTCAATCAATGAACAGTGGATTAAACCATTTTTGTGAAGGGGAAGTTATTGGTTGAAAACTTGTTTCATCAATAGAGCTGGACTTTATCATTGATGAAAGTATCTGAATCACCAACTACTCATTCAATCTGAATTTGTTTCAAATGTTTGTATTCATGTTGAGACTTTGCTGGGCTGGTTTTACTATTCAGGTCTGGGTGGTTTCTCCAGAAGCTGTTTGCCATCAGGATCATGCATATTCCCATTTCTTTTAGTGGAAATGTCAAAAAAAGGTCTTTTATGGCTAGATTTATAACTGGTTACATAACTGCTTAAATAACAAATTCATGCAATCAACGCTTTTACTGTCTGGCAACTCCCCGAAAGGCACACTTAAATTGTACAGATCATGCTGTGAGTTTATTTAGCACTCTTAATTAACAGGCCATATAGTAAATAGTGAAAGTAAGTGAAGGAGCAATTTCAGACAGGGATTTAGTGTTCACCCCATACACACACACAACACACACAGAGCTATCATTCTAGTTTGGGGACTTTCAAGTTCATGACCCCTAGATGGCGATAACCACAAGTCTATCCATGAGTTCTACATGAGGTGTTGAACTGATTACACCTCGCCATGTGTAATCGCAGAACAACTGAGTTCTTGAAAAAGCTGTGCCTGACAGTGCCTGACCTCAATAATGCTCTTGCAACTAATTTGACCCAGGTAGGCCCAGACACACAAGGACAAGAAAAAGATAACAGAAATAGATAAGTGAAATGGATGAGGTAAGATAGTGAATATGATTGTGATGAAGCTAGGAGGTGTCACTTATTTTCATATATGATACTCTGTCATCCAATAAGATGTTAATTTATTTGTTCTTTACTAAACGAATAACAATAACTATGAAGCGAATAATTTGTGAATGTAATATATTTTGTCACAACGCTCACAGCACTCTAAGGTATGGTAAGATTGGAAAAGAGTGGCTACCTGGCCTCGTAAGCAGTTGCTGATGGAATAAAATATTTACTTCAGCAAATTCAAGTGTTTGGTAGTGATTTCTCATTTTACAGCTGAATTTCCAACACAGTGTCCACAAATTCCTGGCCATATTGTGTATAATGTGTTAAATATTCACAGCGCTTCATTTTTCTACATTTTGTTATGTTACAGTTTTATTCCAAAATGGATTAAATTCATTATTTTCCTCAAAATTCTACAAACAATCCCCATAATGAACACATGAAAGAAGCTTATTTGAAATATTTGCAAATTTATTAAAAATAAAAAACAAAAAAGCACATGTACATAAGTATTCACACCCTTTGCTCAATACTTTGTTGAAGCACATTTGTCACCAATTACAGCCTCAAGTCTTTTTGAGTATGATTCTACTTGGCAGTTTCTCCCATTCTTCTTTGCAGGACCGCTCAATTTCCATGCATAGAATCAAAAGCATGCAATTTTCACCCATCTTTCACCTTATTTCTTTTTGAATTTGCCAGGTTTCTATGTTAAGTTATTGAGTAGACTACGACACTCAAATAATGCAACATCTAATTGCATCACCACAGTTTCAAAACAAAGACATTTTTTCCTCACTTAAATCAACTGCTATTGCATGATAAGAATCACAGCTTTAACATCATTACAGAGGCTATAACTGTTCCTGATGAAATGTGATTGCTTTCCCATGGCTGCCTCGCAGTATTAACGTCTTACGGAGAAGCAGGGGAGAATTGTGGATTTTTAAAAATGTCTGGTTCACAAATAAGCATCATGCTACTAAGAATTCTGTACATCTAGGCTTATAGAAAAGAGAACTATATTACACAACGTTGGCTTTTATGTGTGTGTGTTTCCATGACCCGTTATGTCCACATCTCTGTTAAGGAACAAGATAAGGCTATTTAATTTCAAACAAAAGTTTCCATCACTGTTACATTGAATATGAAGCATTTACCTAGTTTGCTGTTAGGTAAGAACTCATCTTGTGAACTGTATTAATTATATATTCCAGTTAAGAAAGTGGTGCAGAACTTTTAAAAGAAAAACTTGAGGTGAGCTGTTTTTCTCTTGCGATTCTAGTGTAATTAATCTTTTGACTTTACTGGCTCAGCGGTCAAAAGTTTTATGCTCGGATCTGATTCTGCTTTAATACCAGTCTCCAGCCAGCAAGAAAGTCAAAACAATAAAATACACTGAATGTCTGTTCAGCATGTCTCTCAATGCAAATGCCTCACAGTGTTAAACCGAGTTAAGTTATACATGCTTTAGAAGAAATGGCATCTTCTTGAACTAAGTCATATGCTTCATTTGATACAAAAAGTTCACATTTCCCCAGAGTTTTTCTAAAAGAAAGCTGTGTGACAGGTCTAAGGAGTGTATGGCTGCCAATACTAAGAGGAGGAAGCAAAAACAAAACAAAAAAAAAAAAAACCAACCCCCATGCAATTGGCTTCGAGTGCACGTTGCATCACAAAAAGGAACTGTTTGCAAGCGTGTGACCAGAAGGAGGAGAGGTGGGGGCAGGGTTCGGCTAAAACTTTATAATCAGGTATTTTATTGAAATGGAAGGGATATCACGCACACAATCGAGGCATCTCTACAGCACATAGCCTCTTAAAGAAGAGACTATATGAAAAAATACATGCATTGAAATATACAACTTCAGGACTGCACTCAGGTCAGTGTATTTATATACTAAATTTATGATTAAGAATGTTAAATACCTGTATAAGATCCATTAACCTTCAATTACTCTGTAACAGAGGGTTGATGTATCACTTGGGCAGGTCATATGATTTATTGGTAATGTTATTTATTATGAGATCATGTTCTGACAGTTTTGCTCAAAATCCCAAAAGCTGAAACGTCGGTAGTGTTCTTTGTCGAGCTGTAGTGAGACAAATGCATGGTGTTGTGTGGTGTTTTGTGTGGAAAACACTTGAGCACACAGTTGGGGTACTGTTGGTGGTTTTTGTGGTACTCAGGAACATGAACATGTCCAGATCTCAATCAGCAGCTCCAAACTGTTTTAAATGAATGAAGTAAAAAAAAAAAAAACAACACAAAGGTCACTACAGATTCGCAACTCTATGACATGAAACACTACTCACTTCCCAACATTACCTACAAATATCACTACCTGATACGTTTGATACAAAACCCCCTTTGATTAGTTAACAGAATTTAAAATGCATAATATTACATTTGGCAGCATGGTGGTGCTGTGGGTAGTGTTGCCGATTGCATGGTCCATGTGCATGGAACTGTGGGTTTCCTCTGGGTTCTCTGGTTTTCTTCCACCTTCCAAAAACATGCTGATAGAAGGATTGGAATCTCTAAATGACTTCTAGGTGTGACTGTATGTGCATGGTGCCCTGCTAAAGACTGCCATCCTATTCAGGGTGTATTCCCACTTCACTGCCAGGGATAAACTCTGCAGGATCCTGACAGGATAAAGCTCTCACTGAAAATGAATATATGAATAATTCCATTCCACAAAGGTAATAAGCTGCAGTACGGCCGTCAGCGGACAGGAATGGACAAGGCATGACTCTTTCAGTTTCATTAGTGCTCAGAAGGAGGAGGAATTCCCTTTAAATACTGTCTACCACATTTAAACTGAATTTAGGCTTTTTAAACTTTTCTCCTCCAGGAGACGTGTGAAAACTGTTCTTCAACATGGAGGAAGAAACCCATGAAAGCTCATTTGGGCCTCAAGAAAAAATAAGTTTGAGTTCATCCATGAATGCAAAACGCTGCTATGGCTCCATAGCCAGCGAGCCAGATGAGAACCAACCTTTCACCACCAATGTAAATGACATCATGCTCTCTCGCCGGAGATCTTATGTTGCCGTGGTTGTGCTGTGCTACGTGAACCTGCTCAACTACATGGACCGCTACACGATTGCAGGTAAATGAGGAAGCTCAACTCTTAAGCATTAGGAGAGTTAGAAGGAAATGAAAAGCTTCAGAACCATTGGGCTTTATATCTAACACACATACTGTTTTGGATTTCAGGAGTTCTGTCTAGCCTCCAGAAATACTTTGACATCAGTGACAGCACATCTGGACTATTACAGACAGGTATCAGCTTTACATATCCAATCAAACAGAATATCTACGTTCAATAGTTTCCATCTGTGCCTTTAAGAGCACAGTATCTGGTGTTACAAGACCATTTCCTGTTAACTGCATTGTTGATATGAAGCTGTCACGGGGTTTACTGTAATAAGTTTATTGAGAGCAATGCATTATACAGTCATTTTCATTTACATAATAACTGATTTCATTTACTTTCATGAACTGACATCAGATATTTTGTAGAGAAATTAATGAATATAATACCGATTTTCCAGACAGTGGATGAAATTTCTGTACCTTCACAAACATACATCCTAGCACAGAACGAGTATCATTATTTAGACATTTGATACTAAATGCTCATTTTGTCCAAATCTGATCAAAATCGATCGGTTCTGTGACAGGGGAGAAATATGGCTCACAAAATACATTTTCTGACAAGAAATTAGATTTCAAGAAAATTGCATGTCCTTAAAATATTATTGTCCATTCAATACAAAACCATACTGTTATATGCAAATGTATGGACACTCCTGACCAAATAACATATTTTATTGATTTTTGTTTTCTGTAGCATAGTAAAATTTTCTTTCTGCAAATGTTAATTTACATTTCATGAACATAAAAAAAGAAGAAAAAAAAGAACAGAAAACCAAAACAGTAACTGTAGCATTTGCAAAAGTTTGGACACCCTTTGAGTACTTGTTAGGCCTTAATCGACTCATTAGGACTCGTTAAGCATGTCAAGGATTATCATTAGCAATAACAATAGTAAAGCATAATATGTTCACTAACTCTTAAAACCTTGTACTAGCACTCCACAATCATGGGCTCCCCTAAGCAGCTGACTGTTGATTGGAAAATAAATTTAATTGATGCTTCCAAAGAAGAGGAAGGCTATAAAACATGTCAAAGTGCTTCCAGCTCACAAATTCCACCGTAGGAAATGCCATGAAGATATAGCAGTTAAGGGAAACTGTATAAATCAAGCAAAGATTTGGAAGACCAAGAAAATTCTCAGATAGAAGTGCCAGTATGCTGTGCAGAAAGGCAAAACAAACCCACATCTGACACTAAGGACCTGCAGGAAGGTTTCTCTGATGCAGGATTGGTGGTGTACTGTTCTACTCTGCAGCATTATTTGCACAAACATGATCTCCATGGACAAGTATTCTTTCAGAAGAAATCCTTAACTGAGACCTCATCACAAAACTGAATGTCTGAAGTATGCAGAACAACATCTAGATAAGCCAGAGGAATTTGGCAAACAAGTGCTGTGGACTGGTGAAGAAGTAATGGAATAATGCCCACAATCACCAAAGGTATTTTGTAGAAAACAAGTAGCAGTATTCAATAAAAAGAACACTTGTCCAGCTGTTATGAATGGGGTTGTATCTATTATGTTTTGGAGCTGTTTGGTAGCCAGGGGTACAGAAAACCTTGGATAGGTAGACAGAAGAATGGATTCCAGTAATTATTAGCAAATTCTGGAAGGAAAGCTGAAAAGAGATTGGCTTCTCCAACACGACAAGGATCCAAAACATTTCTCAAAATCCACCATGGACTACTACAAGAAACTCAAGCTGAAATTTTTGGAGTGGCCCTCACAAGTCCCCTGACTTTAACACCATTGAAAATCTATGAGTAGATATTAAACATGATGCAAAATGGGTCAAGGTCATAATTCTAAGCATTCTGCAAGTGCAACTGCAATGATGTGTTCATGTGTACAATTATGTTTGTATTTTTGTGGACAAAGTGTTATAACAGCAAGGATTAGTTCAAATTAAAATGAGCATATGGTCACTATATCACATAGTAAAGTATGCATTCTGTACACGTTCAGTGCTTTGATACATTTTTCTTTATGGGCCATGTGTTTTATATGAGTGGCTTGATATAGAAATTACAGCTTGGTGCTGTAAATGAATAACTCAGGGATCTAATTGCATGAAAATCATGGCATCCTTTGGCAAAATCCTCATCCATTTACAGTTTTTATTTGCAGCTTCATGCTGCTGGCTCCAGTCTTCGGGTACCTTGGAGACCGTTACAACAGAAAACTGATCATGGTGGGCGGGATGATCATATGGATTGTCACAACACTGGGCAGCTCTTTCGTCACGGCAGAGGTACAGTTGTACTTCTGGTTTAGGTCTCATACTTATCTAAGCTTTCTTAAATGTTGTGCAACATTTTAACCAACATTTCTTACACTACAGATGACCGAGTACTATATATTAACTTCTCATCACACCAGTCTATCCATTATGTCCTGTAGTATTTCTGGGTGTTGGTCCTCATGCGAGCCTTGGTTGGTACTGGAGAGGCCAGTTACTGCACAATAGCTCCAACCATTATTGGAGACCTGTTCACTGGCTCCCAAAGAACCCTCATGATCGCCTGCTTCTATATCTTCATCCCTGTTGGAAGGTGAGGGTTTTATAAAAAATGTGTGAATAGATGTAAAAAGAAATGTTAACCCAACAGTTTTAGCCTCAAATTGTAATGCAAGCCCTGTCATGTGTGAAATACAAATATACTATTTTTTAGGCTTTAATGAAGTACCTAAACACATTTTACCCAAAGACTGGGAAATGGCTGATGGCAAAAGAAAAGAATTAAATTAGGTGTCATTACACTGTTCTGTTGTTTATCATACTACCTACTGATTATAGCTTTCTGTAGAATTTTGTGGTGAAAAACTCAATAAAATCAGCAGAAAGCCCACATTACTCAGAAAAAAAAGTTAAATCAAAAAGCTGTCCAGAAGAACCATTAAATGTTCTACATATAACCCTACAGTAGTGTTTTCCTTTCTGAAAGGGTTTCAAGAAGTGTATATTATAGTAGTTGTAATCTGTATCAGGTGGCTCTGTGTAATGAATAAAACATGATAGAGCATGTTGTTATAGCAAAATAATCAACAGGTAGTGTGATGTGGCCCAACGTGACACAACATTATTGCCACCACCCCAAAGTTGATTATTTTCCTATAACATCACGCCCTGAAGTGTTTTACTCCTCTTGTATCACAGCAATTTGTGATAACATTTGTGTAAATTAATTAAAGAACAACGTCATACTTTTCATCTGTGTATGGGTACATTTAATGTTCTGGAATGTCCATGAAACAAGTTAGTTTGCCTTACCGCTTATGTCACAGCAGCTTTTCCCCTCTCTCTTGAAGTTAATAAGGCAAAGAAAAAAAAATAACCTTCTGTATTAAAGAGAAAACATAATACCCACTGAGAAATCATAATACCCTTAAAATAGTTTTTCAATAGAAAAGCGTTGACACTGGAGACTCCTTCCAATGTCTTGTCTTCTGTTTTCAGATTTGGAGCACTAAAAGAAGGAAACTTAATCTGAGTATAAATGGATTAATTAAAAAAAAACATGCTGATGTTATTTCTCCTTTTGTTCAAATTGTTTCTAAACTGAAGTGGTCTTGGGTACATTCTGGGAGCCACAATCGCTACTGCTACAGGAGACTGGCGTTGGGCCCTTAGGGTAAGACACTTCTAAAAACATTATTTTCCTTCTAGAATGATATTTTTGTACAACCCCAATTCTGAGAAAGTTGGGACAGTATGGAAAATGCTAATAAAAACAAAGAGGAGTGATGTGTAAATGTGCGTATAAAGACAAAGCAACAAAAAAAAAAAACATATTTTAATGTAATTTAAAAAATCCATATTGTACCACCTTTGTTAGAATTGGGGTTTTTTGTTTGTCTCTTTATTTAAGTACCAACATCAGTAGCAAGCAAAGAGTATGTTATGCATTTCTCTGATTTATTGACAGCTTTATTTACCAGCTGAAAACATAGTAAGAAACAGTAAAAGTTTAATGCACCTCTAGTCTCAGGCATTGAATGAGGCTCTGCATGTTTTGTCGCAGCTGAACCCAATTCTGGCGCTACCCGGGTTGATACTTCTAGTATTCCTGACCCCCAACCCTCCACGAGGCGCCTCTGAAACAGACAGAGAAGCATGCATAGAGCATACGTCTTACCTAGAGGACATCAAATATTTACTCAGGAAGTGGGTAAAACTAAAAAGACAAATGAAAGCATAAAGGTTATGAAAAGTTCCCAGATGGTCCATAATCACCCATTTTGAGTGTGCGGTTGTTGTTTTTATTAGCCGGAGCTTTGTGTGGTCCACTCTGGGAGTGACTGCCATGGCTTTCGTCACAGGTGCATTGGCTTTCTGGACACCCACCTTTATGTCTCGTGCTCGAGTCATCCAGGGCATCACTCCTCCGTGTTCAGAAGAACCATGTGACCCTTCAGACAGGTACACACATGGTCACATTAAGACCTCCATCTTCTAAAGCAGTTACTTTGAATGCAGTGTTAGCATGTACAATAAGACCCAGAAACCTTAGTGAGACAAAAAGTAGCATGACTGAGTTCACTACCAACTTGTCCAGGTAAAGTATTAATGATTATTATATATATATAAATTAATGATGATTATACGTATAAAAAACGTACAAAATTCTAGAATGTACTTTCATTAAATATACATGTTATAATGAAGTTATGAAATAAATCATTTGGGTTGTAAATTCATATCGAAGTGTGCATGGTGTTTTAAGTCAAAAGTGTATTCTGTTGTTTCTCTGTTGGCACAGTTTTGTCTTTGGGGGAATCACAGTGGGGACGGGTATTGTGGGCGTTTTCATCGGATCCTTAATATCTAGGCAGCTGAGAGATAAAGTGGCCAATGCTGACCCACTCATCTGTGCTGTGGGAATGCTCAGTTCTGCTCCTTGCTTGTACATCGCCATGTTCCTGGCATCCATCAGCATTCCTGCCACATATGTAAGTAACCTTAGACCTGATCAACTTTTCTGCTTACTTCAAACATTGCTGATGGCTTAACTGGGATCAGGGCTGGCTCTAGCTTTTGGAAGGTCCTACGAAAGATATGAGGAATCGTAAAGTAAAGTATCTTCAGCAAATGTTAGCATTTTTGTACAGGCTAGTTAGCTAGTTAGGTACCATTATGTAATTATGGACATATATACACAAACAGTGTATCATTGGTGTATCAGTGGTTAAGGGCAGGGGTTCAAGCATCAGCACTGTCAATCTGCCACCTTACGCAAGGCCCTTAACCCAATCTGCTCCAAGTACGCTGTATCATGGCTAACCCTGTGCTCTAACCCATGCTTGCTGGAAAATTTTTGACAAAAGTAAAATCATAACTCATAATTTGGTAGGGGGTCCGCAGATGGCCACTTGGGCTTAAGCAGTTTGCTTATATTGTCTTGCGACTCAGACCTGAGCAGAGAGAGAGAGGGCCTGGTACATTTATTTAGTAAACAGGACAGAATGTTGAATGTTTTTTCAACCCAGTGACCATGTCTTCCATCATTGCATCACGGCGTTCGAGAGTTTTTTTCCCTGTTCGAGAGCCAATAAAACTGAATTTCAAGATTCTAAAGCTAGTAGCCAGAAATATGTACAAACAATTTGTCTGACTCTGAAACTAAGGAGCCTTCACTAATTTGCTCATAAAATTTTGTTTTAGAGAACTGTGTTCATGTCTGTCCATGGAGCATTTTGCAGAATTTTTTGTGATTGTTGCGGCCAAAAATGTTTGATTTTTCTGCAACTTTTGTTCAAAATTTGTGATGTAATTTGCTAATTTTACTGTGCCTTCTTTTCACGAAAAACTACTGGAATTTGCTAAATTGCAATTGAACAAAATTGTTTTGTGAGTCTTTCTCAGTGATGTTTGTTGGTAAATGGGACCTTTTAGCTGTACTTATGTTCGACGCACATGAATCGAAGACTCCTTTGGCTGAACGCAGATTGTGATGATGTCACTCGACACATCTTGGCCCAAATCTGTGGAAAATCTGCCATAATTTTTAATAATTGCATGCTCCTCTGAATATTGCGGAGTTTGCTTGATTTTGCATTCATTTATGCAATCACAGAATCGTGGAGGGACTATCATATAAATCGCAGTCTCCAACCAGCATTTTATCATATTTTCTCTTTCAGACTTTTATTGGTATTGGAGAAATTCTACTTTCTCTGAACTGGGCCATTCTAGCTGACATCTTACTGGTAAGAGTTACTTCATGGTGCATAACAAATTTTGGAGTTGGAAAAAAAAACTCTAATAAACTTTTCCTTTTCTTTATATTTTAGTATGTTGTTATACCAACCCGAAGGGCAACAGCGGAAGCTTTACAGATTTTAACATGTCACCTACTTGGTGATGCAGGAAGTCCATATCTTATTGGCATAGTAAGTACATATTGCACATGCGTACGTACATACTGTAAATGTATAGGATCAAATTTTTAAAAGCCTAACAGTATGAGAAATGTATGCATAGAATTATAAAAAATGCATACCAGTGTCTGTGACTTTTACTGTTCAGATCTCAGATGCTCTGAGTAAGCTTGACCCCAACTCTGCTGACTGGAGGTTCCGCAGTCTAGAGTACAGCATCATCCTGTGCCCTTTCATCGGTGTTCTGGGAGGCATTTTCTTCCTCCTGACTGCCCTATATATCAAAGAGGACAGGAAAGCTGCCAAGATGCTGATGGAAGGTAACACCAAATTGTGTGAAAGAGTGTATCAGTTTGTTGTTTTTTTGCTTGGGATGCCAGTTCTACTCACTTCAGCGCAAGAATGAAAGAGTGTAGTGAGGGAGTTGTGCAGTGATCAACATGGTGTGAATGTTATGGGAAAAATGTGAAAGGGTTTTTTATGAAATCCAACAAAAAACACCCTCTTGATTGCTCAAATTATTAGTCATTTTAGATTAGTTAGATGGATGGATAGACCAATGGACAGGCTTGATTGATTCTGTTGGGGGAAATCTGGATGCTGGAGTAGTGAATAAAATATCACATACACATAATAAATAGTCACATACTTACACACAACACAAAGAGCAGAAGACAACATCTAAATGAAACCTTACTTACCCCTTACAGCAAAAGTTTATTTAGGAATTAAACACGAAGAGGCATGCTGTTATAGGAAAACGATCAATGAAGGTGATGCAAAGCTGAGTTACTCTTAATGAAAATTGAAAGTGATTATTTTCCATAAATTGCACATCCCAAAGTGTTTTTACGCTTCATGTACCACTGTATTCCTAATTGTGTAACATCTGTGAAACAATTTAGTTGCTGGTGTCACTTATGTTTGCAGCTGTAAACAGTTCCAGCCTTATCAGCCTCTCTTTTTCTGTCTTTTGCACTTAACTAATATGTTTATTCATGAATCTTCAGTAACTGCTTTATTCAGATCCGGGTCACAGTGTGTCCGGAGCTTATCCCGGGAGCACCGGGCATGAGAAGCAAATATACAGTATATGCTGAATGAGACGCCAAGCCATCACAGGACACCAAACACACACATTCATACCTAGGCACAATTTGTTGATGTCTATTAAGCTACTTGAAAATTTTTGTAGTGTAGGACGAAACCAGAGAACCAAGAAGAAACCGTGGCATATACTGTATAGAGAGAGTGTGCAGTAATGCACTTAAGTATTAAATACTAAAACTAAATGAAATATTAAAGGAAATGTTGTTACCTTAGCCATTTGTTTACACACCATGTCAGAAGACACACTTTTTTTATAGCAGTATATTTTTTTATGATGTGTAGGGTACATCGTGCCTCCCTCGTGTCCTTATTTCAGCTGTGAAGAGCGATGAGCTAGGTGTGCCCTAACAGTTTAATTACATTAAGTGTTGTGCTTGAAGATGAATGAAGGGACAGAAATAGAGAGCCAGTGAGAAATGTTGGTATGGGACCACTGAAAGAGAACATTGTTCTCATCTGTTTATCTGTAGAGATGATCCAGCTTTTGTTGTTTCCTCGCTTTCTCTCCCCTGATGCTCTTTTCTTTATCAGGCCAGCAGGAAGAGAAGAGGTGTTCTGATTTTTGACAATCAGTTGCAACCTGATCTGCACACTATTTATGGATGTGCCCTTTCATTCCTTTTTTTTTTTTAAATATTCATGGATATTCATAGATAAATACAAAGAATAACTGTTTTTAATCTCTCTCTCTCTCTCTCTCTCTCTCACACACACACACACACATACACACACACACACACACACACACACAGATACACACACACTACTACTACTACTAAGAAATCTTGCTTATGTAGCAGCTCATACATGTAAGAAGAAGCTCAAAGTGCTTTACAGTTTATATTAAAAACTATGATATTCCTATATTATAATAAAACTAATAATAATACTAGTAATAATAACAATAATTATATGATTATTATTATTTAACAATGTTGAGATAAAAAATTGATTAAAGTGAAATAATCACTTCTTGTAGGCTTTACAACAAGTTTTAGACTTTGAATTTGTGAATATACCATTCTCCTTCCATTTCAAACAGCTAGCCAGCTAGTTAGCTGCTAGTAAACGAGCTAGCTTTTGTTAAAGATAGACATGAGTGAGATTTCAGTATGTGAGTCTCGATCTGCATGACATTCTGAGCAATTTATTTAACGCTAGTTAAACCTGTCATAATATTCCATAACAATCAAAACTGTTTTATTCTTATCACTCACATTAGCCAACTTAGCTAGCTAGTTAATTTAGCATGCAAGTTAGCTAGCTAGTTAATTTAGCATTTCTGAGTATGTTTTCCTCTAACCTCAGAAGTGAAACCTCAGAAACCATGGGTATTATTTGGAGACATCTAGTGACTTCCTGAATTCCTTACATAACCCTCATTGAATCACTTTTATACAGAAGTACCAAGAAAGTCTCTTACAAATGGAAAAAAATGCTAATTTAAAATTGTATTTAACCCAAATACCAACCCATGTAAATGTAATCAGTAATACTGTGGGTACTGTAAGTTCTCCCTCTGCTACCTATGACCAACAATGGAACTAGGCGCAACATACAAATGAGTGTGTTATTTTAATAAAATTATTCATTCGTTCATCTTCAGAAACTGCTTTATCCTGGACAAATTGGCAGTAGAGCCGGAGCCTATCCCGGAACACTGGGCATGAGGCGGGAATACACCCTAGATGGGATGACAGTCCATCTCAGACCACTATGCAAACACATATTCATTCACACCTGGGGAAATTTAGTATAGCTAAGTATAGTATAGTATAGTATAGTATAGTATAGTATAGTATAGTATAGTATAGCACTTAAATATGTTTTTGGGAGGTGGATATTCAAAACTCCACAGACAGAAACCCATTTTCAACATGTATTCAGAGATGCTGGAGCTGTGAGATAGCAATGCTACCCGCTGCACTTCCCCGACACCAAAGATGATAAAGAAATACAGTGGTGCTTGGAAGATTATGAGAATTGAGTGAGAATTGTTGGATTAATCTGCAAAATATGACCTAACTCTGCCTATCTGCAGTTTGTAAAAATATCACTTGGACAAGTCAGAAGGTTAATGGAAGAAATGTTTTGTGGACGGATGAGACCATAATAGAACTTTTTGCATTATGCTTGAAGAAAGAAAACACTGAAATCCAGCATAAGAACCTTATCCAATCTGTGAAACATGGTGGTGGTAGTATCATGGTTTGGGCCTGTTTTCCTGCATCTAGGACAGGATGTCTTGCCATCATTGATGGAACAATGAATTCTGAAGTATACCAGCGAATCCTAAAGAAAAATGTCAGGTTATCTGTCCATGAATTGAATCTCAAGAGGAAGTGGGTCATGCAGCAAGACAACCTAAGCACACAAGCTGTTCTATCAAAGAATAGTTAAAGAAGAAGAAGGTTAATGTTTTGGAATGGCCAGGTCAAAGTCCTGACCTTAATCCAATATAAATGTTGTGGAAGGACCTGAAGCAAGTAGTTCATGTGAGTGTCACCCACCAACATCCCAAAGCTGAAACTGTTCTGTACTGAGGAATGGGCTAAAACTTCTCCAAGAATTTTAGGCCATATTTATACAGTAATATAGAAAATGCTAAAGGGTTCACAAACTTTCAAGCCGCACTGTAGACTTGTGCATCATAAATACAAATGAACAGACTTCACTGACTTCACAAATTCACTGATGAGGGAACCTATTTCCTTCTGCCTCACATGCCTGCAGTCAGGGGTGTGAAGGCCAGCACATCAAACCTGCAGCTCATCCACACTCCTGCAATATTGTATTACTTTATATGTATTTTACTTTATTTATACTTTATATTAATATTAGAGACAGTTTATGCTTATTCTTTGCATGTGTGTGTCTTCCAGGAGAAACTCCAGACCAAGCTGAACCCGTCACAGAGTCAACGTGACCTAGGAGCACACGCTCAATAGCACATTGAGACTACTGGAGAAAAATGTAACCACTGAAGTTCATAGGCACTCCTCTGTAAATATTGCAAATATTGTGATTTCCTTTTAACATGTTTTAATACTATTTTTTGTTTTTTGTTTATGGACCATTGTGCAGTTATATACAGTACAGGTTTGTCAAATGGCATTTTCTATGTCTATGGGTATGTCGATGTGTATACGTTAGGAGTATCTTTAAACCCACCAGCCGTAACAACTAACAGGGTTCTCAGACAACCTTATTTGATATCCTGAATTAAGGAGATCAGTAAAAAAAAATTATTTTTACTTCTGTGACTGTCCTGTGCTCTATAATATACACTTACATTCTTAAAAACACAGTCAGAAAACTTCTAGGCAGGGAGGTCGTTCTCTCTGCCTGTCAGTTATTTTGCATGTGTATGGACATGTGTATGGACAGCCCATATAAGGGTATGCTGTAAATGAATGATGGGGTAGGAGACAACACTAGGTATAAGGTCTTGTCATCTCCGCGTAAACCTCACTTTTCCAGTTTAGCCATGTACAATATTACATTTTTATCTCATTATAATTGTTTAAGCATTTATGTTGAGTTTCACTTATGTTCACAGTTTCATTAAGGATTTGTGGTATGGTTTTGCAGCTGGTAACATTGCTGCCTGACAGCTCCAGGGTCCCCGGTTTGATCCTGAGCTCAGGTAACTGTCTATATGTGCCATGTCAACACCAGAATGGGTGTCAAACTACAATTCCCAGAGTACAGCGTGGCTGCCGAGCACTACAACTCATAGCCATTACACTGGGTATGTCTCAACCAGCTCCCTAGTTCACTAGATGGTGAATCAGTATATTGTGTGCATGTGTTTGGGCACTGGTAATGACTTAAATACTCACTAAACATTGGGACACTGATAACTGAATTTCCGGCGACATAACTACGTACTCGTGTTATAAAACCTCACATACTGTAAAATTAAAACGACAAAATATTTAATGTTATATAAATGTGTTAGCTTAATCACACATATTTCTGTCATAATATTTCAAGCAGAATCATAGTCATGCTAGTGGATAAAATCATTAATAGCCGTTTGTCTATTGATGAAGTTAGATGAAGTTACAATTCTGGTTTTTCTCGTCGTGCTCTTGCCTGCCCTGTTGTTTGTTGATGGCCTATCTCTTGCTTGATGCCTGTTTCATGAAGCGAGTTGCAGAGTAAGCTTTGAATTGACAAAACCAAACAAATCCAACCCTGGTTAATTAAGGTTAACAGGTTTCATGACATTGGTTATCAACTTTTTCTCTGTCAACCCAGGTTTTCACCCAGAATCAAGGTTTACTGAGCGTGCACGTGCTCATAAAAGCCAGACGTTTGCAGAAAACAGCCAAAAGCATTCAACGTGAACTATTGATCAACATGGCCAAAGCTCTGGAAAATTTCTCATTGTGTAAATGAGTAAGTTTACTTTTATAGGCTCACAATGAGAATAAACGATTTGAAAACGTAATACCCCAACAATTACATTTCATTTAGTATAAATGTAATTTATTTTAATTACATATTAATTAGAGATGCACCGATACTATATTTCTCAGCCGATACCAATAACCAATTATTCAGAGTGATATCGGCCGAAACTGATAACTGATACAGATAGTTCTGCCTTTTATACCTTCTTTTAAATGAATAATAATTAATTTCACAATTCGGGTTGTCCACTAATCATAGGGTTGTTGGTTCGATTCCCGGCCCACGTGACTCCACATGCTGAAGTGTCCTTTGGCAAGACACTGAACACCAAGTTGCTCCTGATGGCAAGTTAGCACATGGCAGCTCTGCTACCATTGGTGTGTGAGACCATTTACAATTTAATTCAGTGCCAAGAGGGGTGGATTAGACTCGACGCAGCTTCACTGCTACAATGTCTGGCGTAAAATTTTAGTGGTGCAGAGATTACAGAGATTACAAACTGCAGATTTGTCATCATTTTACAGTGTCATCATTTTACACTTTACAGTGATCTTACTGAAGATAAATAAAGTCATGACTGTGTTCTGGCAGACATCTATTAAGAAATGTGAGCCAAGTAAAGTTATATAAAAAAAATAAAAAATGAAGAAGAAGAAAAAAAATGCAGCACTGGCCCATTATTCATTTGCTATTAATTGAACCTAGGTCAGGTGAACTCAATGTGTTCACTGAGAAGAATTCATGAACAGATGCTTTTATAAGGCACCTTAGAAAGCAGATGTCTTTATGATTATTTCCAGGTCACAATGCCTTTACAGGAAGTATCCAATAAATTTTGCCTACTATAGGCATCTTCCTTCCAAGTGCAATGCAGTGTCCTTGGCTTTTCCAGTAAAACAGAGAGCTCAATGACTGAGTCAGATACATTACAGCACAAATGAAACCTCATTCCTGTTTGTGAATATCACAATATCATACACCTGATTATCAACACTCCCCTGCACACAGATTGAAAAATAATCTGTAAACAAATCAAAAAACAAAACAAAACAAAAAAAAACTTCCATGTTTTATCACTTTACCAGTAAATTCAAGTTTGTTGATTGGAAAAATCTCTGTAATGGCAAAATGTCACCACTAGGTGGCAGCTCAATGTCAGGTTAAGGTCAGCAGCAACCTGGCTGAAATCGACACTTCTTTCATTCAGTCATTCAAAACAAACTAAGAAAATTCTGGAATATCCTTAGTTTAAAACAATGTAAATGCTTATGTGATTTGATTTTTTTTTTATGTCTAATGGGTTTTTAATGTTCCTCTGTCGGAGGTCTGCACAATCCAGCTCATTATCAGCTGATAAAGTTAATTAAAAATCTGTTCTGAGGTTAGTGATAACACTTTGCACATTATACACTTAACTGAAATGATAGTACAGCTTAGGAATAATGGCAGTGAAATAAATCAAAATCCAAGGCTGTGAAGTGAAAGGGAGTGATTCTCAAATGATTTTGTAGTTCGTTACCTGTAACTTCCTCAGTATAGATTTATTTCATCAACATTATGCATATGTGTAAAACACAATGGTATTCTGACTATTTATTAAAGACATTGCTGAACTTTACAGTGACAGAACACAGGTCCAGGTCAACCTTATTTATCAACCTTACTTGGTTTTGAGTCATTCAGGTTTGGATTAAACCTTGTGTTTTAACCCTTGTGTTTTGGTCACAGTTTTAGCAATGGTACATGGTCATATTGACTTTGGGCAACCTTGAATACATCTATGGTGAACATATTTTGGGAAACATCTTTTGGGGTACTAGATGCATATTAGTCATAGAGGTCATGTGACAGAGTAAATTCTCCTATTTTTTGTAAAAAGCAGTTGGTATCAATTGATATTTCACCATTTGGGACAAATTGGGGTGCACAGTGGCTTAGAACGTTCGCCTCACACCTACAGAGTTGGGAGTTCGAATCCTGCCACTGCCCTGTGTGTGTGTTGGAGTTTGCATGTTCTCCCTGTGCTGTGGGGGTTTCCACCGGGCATTCCGGTTTCCTCCTCTGGTCCAAAGTCTCCCCTTGTCCAAAGGCTGATTGGCATGTCTAAAGTGTCCATAGTGTATGAATGATTGTGTGAACGTGTATGTGATTGTGCCCTGCGATGGATTGACACCCTGTCTAGGGTGTTCCCTGCTCCCTGGGATAGGCTCCAGGTTCCCTGAAGCATTATAGAAAATGGATGGATAGATAGATGGATAGATGGATGGATGGGACAAATTGGCCCAAAGATATCAAGCGGACATCAGGAGCACCAACAGTAAATTTTTCTAGCTCAATAGAGAAAATGAGCATGCAAAAGTTTCACATTGAAAAATAAATGTAGTATGGTTCCACTTTAAGTAAAAATTACAAATGATTCCTTCTGCTCCAGAAAAACAGAAAAAGGTTAAATCCTTTCAATTCATGTGACTAGTCAAAAGATAACTCAATAATTTGATCATGATGTTGTGATTTCCTTCACTGTTACTTAATAATCATTAAATCCAGACACTTTGAGAACAACTGATATAAGGAACCTCTTGCACAAAGATAATTTCAGCCTGTGTGAGTTCTTATGAATCTGCTGTCCATTTCTTCTCCAACTGTCATTCTGTGAAATGGAACTGACCCAGTAACCTGGCTTTTTATTATTTCTGTTGTTGTACAAACCCTATGGATGTGGGTTTGTGTTTGTCTGTATGCTGGAACGAGTGGTACCCCTGCACACAAATCCGTACTCTTTAGGTAGAAAGACCCAATGTAGAACCCAATGAGGTCTGTTAGTATCACCAAACCCAGCCTGGACCTAGCCATCCTCCCAAAATGCATATAACTGACAGCGTTTCATGGCCAGTACAATGACAAAATATTTAATGTTATATACAAGTACAAACCAACACCAAAATCTGAAAAGTCATTACAAAGGTTTAGGATTAACTCTCAACCTAACCCATGTCAAGTGACATGTCAAGTGACATTTAGCGTTGTTTTTGACTTACTCTGGAAACACATTCCTTCTCTGTTTTGTTTAACTGAATAACATTTTATGTTTTCTTATTTACGAAACCCATCAGTCCATTGTTCCAGTCTTTAAGTTTCCTCAAAACATGGCACTCACATTCGAGAACGCCAAAAGGTCAAGGTTGCCTGCCCAGAGTCACTCGTTTGTTTGTGTTTCCTGGAATTCACTTCTAGCTCTCCTCTCCATCCCGTTTCTTCTCCTTCACTGTTATTCTGACCACACGTTCAGAATGTTCCAAATGTTATCACCCAGGGACTGTGAGCATCAATGAGTAAGGGGAAAACTATGTGCCATAGCCTCCGAAAAACACTCATACGCACATGAAAAAGATTCCTGGACAACATTCCACTCGGCTAAGAGTTTGACCTGTAATCAGGACACAATGGACATTGTGCGTCTCTGCGCTGTCTGAAGACTTTATCTGCACGATTATGCGTTTCCCTCCTGGACCGGGCAGGAAGCTGTCACAATGGCTAATAAATTCAGAGCGCCGATCAATGAAAAGGAGCTAGCAGAGCCAAGGGAGGGAAGAGAGGACATGGTGAATGTTTTCATAGGAATAGTGTGCATTCCACATTGATGTACAAGAATACACACGTAAACGCGTGTATATAGTGGATTATATATGCAACTACATTCCCAAACATACACTTATAAACCCATATGATTTAAATGTTAAATATATGCCTTTCCTACATAGATAAAAAGAACGACTCATTCTATAGTGTGTGCATTTGTATAATTTCTCTTGTGCATGTTTATATTCGCTGTACTGTCACTGTAATTTACTTCATTGTTACGATGTGCACAATGGCTTCTTGTAATAAGGAAATTCAACTCTTCTGAACTTGCTCTAACATATTTTGCTCTAAGTAAAGAATTAAACAGATCAGGCATGCTGTTATAGGAAAATAATCAACAACTAGATGGTGTAATGCGGCCTGAAATAAAGCATAAGGCTTCATTTTCACTCTGAACAATGACACGTTGTACTTTTTATCCATTTACAGTTACATTTTCTGTTGTGAAACATCCAAGAGTGCCTATATTTCCTATAACAACACTGTACGTGTATCATGCCACTTGCCTGTGTTCACCACGTAAAATTCCACTTCCTAGTTAGAAATGCTTACTACAGTAGTGTTAACGATATCACCAGTTGACACGGCAAATGACACTTTTCAGAAATATAACTTTTGCTTAAAATATAAGAACAAAATGAAAAGGAAGGAGGAACAGAATTTTTTTTCTCCAGAAGCACCTTTAACAGGAATGTTGCTGCCACCCTGCTGACCATCAGCTAAACACAGAGCCAAGATACTCTACAAACAGAAACCCAACAGTGTCCTGATTAATCTTATAATAGACTTGCGGTGATAAAATAATTAATTTGTTTATACTGATTGAAAATGTTCGATAAATTGATTTCCATTGCCGGAATGTTACTGCTAGAAAGGGTTAATTAGAATTAGCACATTAATATAAACATACGATTTGAACTACAGTGGGCATTATTGTCTGATTCAGAAGGTGTTGACCAATCAGATTTGAGAGTTCAACAGCACTGTGGTACAATATATATATATAGTAATATATATGAGTAATATATATAATATATATTACTCACCAAAATTACCACAAATTTAAAAATTTTTAAGCCCTACTTTTTAAGCCCTTCAGACCTTGTATCCCTTATAATGGCAATCGTCAGAACATTCGAATACATTTACAAAAAGAAAATCCAGTGACTGGTTGTTAAAGATTACTGCATAACCAGAGTCGAGCTTTGCCTTAGTATTACATGGATATTTTTATTTATTTATAAAATAGCAAAAAGGCACAAACAAGGATTTTAAGGCATGAAACATGAATTGTAGTTTAGGGCGGCTGTGGCTCAGTCGGTAGAGCAGGTTGTCCACTAATCCACTAATGTGGGATTGGTGGTTCGAATCCGGGCCCGGGTGATCCCATGCCGAAGTGTCCTTGGGCAAGACACTGAACCCTAGGTTGCCACCGATGGCAAGCTAGCACCTTGCATGGCAGCTCTGCTACCATTGGTGTGTGAGTGTGCTCTCATTTGTAAGTCGCTTTGGATAAAAGCGTCTGCTAAATGAATAAATGTAAATGTCACACTTCAATAATCTGATGTTGTTTTCATGAATGTTCAACATAGAAAGCTAACATTCTTTCATTTATTCATTCGTTCAGCTTCTGTAAGGAACACTGCACATGAGGCAGAAAAACACCCTGGATGGGATACCAATCCCTCATACCTAGAGGCAATGTACACCTGCTGGCATGTTTTGGGCGGTAGGTATAAACTGGAGAACCCCTGAGGAAAGCCAGACAGACACAGGAGATCATGTGAAACTCCACTCAGACAGTAACCCGAGCTAAGGATGGAACTGGAGCTGTGAGGTAGCAACACTACTCTCTGCACCACCATGCTGCAGGGATGCTAACACTAATCCTCCAGACAAATTTATTTTAAGAAACATTTGAGCACTTTCCCTAACAACATAATTGAATGGCTGATCGGTGATCTGTGTGTAATGCAACCTTAAAACAACAACCAATGCACTGTAATAATAAAGACCTTGGGATGTAAAAGACATGAGAGAAAGTCCTACCGAAAGCTGTTCTCAACAAGTTTTATCCAACGTTCCAACAATACAGTAAAAGTCAGGTTTTTTTTTACTCTTTCTCAAAATTTTTGTCATATCCATGAGAAATTGGACACCACAATTCTTCCCCCTGTAGTCCACCTCTGAAAGATGAATCATACAAATGCGGAGCTCAATTTATTAACAACGCTGGCTGAAGAATTAGTGAAAACCTTCAACAAAAATATGTGTTTTGTTTAAATGTTTAACAACTGTCCGTTATAAGCAGGTTGAAATAAATTAGTTGTTTTTTTTCACTAAGTAAAATTTCCACATATAACAGATTAAGTTGAACAACAATGAAGCATTTTTTAAATCATTTGTTTAGACAGAAACGTTGCTTTTTAAGAATGATTTTTGTATTTTATTTTATTGTATTTGTTTACATTTAAATATGTGTATTAGTATTTAGGCTTATTTAGTGTTTCATGAGTGGTTTTGACTTTTATGCTCGTTGGATGCCTGTTTTTTATGATTTTGGTATGATATTGTTTTCTTTATTTTTTTGTAAATATTTTTGCATTCCGATATTGTGATATACTTCATTTTGTTTTATTAGCATCATTTCCTTATGGAATTGTTTTGTTGTCAGCATGCACAATAATTCAAATTGCAAAGTAAAGCCTGTCCCTGTCTATTTGTTGTATTCCATCTGAGGTTACAGTAGTTTATTGTAATTTTCCCCCATTGTTATAGCCCATATTTGGCCAAATGAGTATCAGTCAAGCCTCCATGACAACGCTGTTATCAGTGTCCCCTCTCTATAGGGAGGAAGGTGCCACTCCCTCCCTTATCTGCCCTCAGATGTGGTGGGACGTGACATCATCCGTTGCCAACAGAGAGCCCGCAGACACACATGGAGGGCTATGACATCATGCTGCTCATCTATTTATGCCCACAAAGGGCATAGGTGGAAGTGTGCCAATGCCAACTTCAGGATCTATATATACAGTCTGAGCTTGGGCTTATATGTGGGTTGGAAGGCCAAAGGGGAGTAAAGAGTTTGAGGGTGTATCATCTGACACCTATATTTTCATTCAAATATAGCTTCAGAATTGTGTATAAAAATACAACCAGTCGCATGAAAAAACATTCAAGACATTTTTAGCCAGTCATAATATATTTAGCCAATTCTTCAATAAATGAGCTGAGACTGATATCATGCTTGAGATTCCCACATTCATCCTAAGTAGCAGCAATGTTCCTGAATTAAATATGGTTCACACCCCGTCTGTTAAGCATGTAATAATGTTTAGAGCGTTATTTATTGAGCAGCAGTACTTGACTTTTCTTGACTTGTTACTTTTCTCTGCCACTGCTTCTAGTACCTGCTGTGTTGATACGACATTTCCACCTTTGTTAATTAAGCGTAGAACTCACGTTAGGATCCAGTTAATTGAAATGTGCAGATTGAAATAAACCAGTTCAGCACGGAACATTTAGAGCTTTCATCAGGGCCGGGTCTAGCCTTTCTGTGGGCCCTAAGCAAGATTTAAACTGAGGCTCTCCCACCAGAATAATTCATTTTGGCTCAACATACCATTCAGATGGTGGCATTATTAAAAAATTTAAAAAAAAACTGGATTTGTCTGTGATATCTGAAAAGGATTTTTTTTTTAATTCTGCATAATCTTTTTGGAATTTTAAGCTCCAACTTTTACATTCACTAAACATAAATCCCTCCTTCAAGTATACATCTATATGGTAAAAGCAAAAAAGTGTTCTCCAAGGCCTTAAGGTAACATTACAGAAGTGACAGCATTGAAACACATGTAATGCAAAATTAGAGAAGTATCAGTATTAGTAGAAGAGCTACCAAGGTGCTAACTTGCCATCGGGGGCAACTTAGGGTTCAGTGTCTTGCCAAGGACACTTTGGCATGTCACACGGGCCGGGAATTGAACCACCAACCCTACGATTAGTGGACAACCCACTCTACCGACTGAGCCACAGCCGCCCATGTTATAGGATCCCCCTATCCATCCATATTCTATACCACTTATCTTTCAGAGTCACCTGGAACCTGGAACCTATCCCAGGGAACATTGGGCACAGAGCAGTGTACTCCCTGGACAGGGTGCCAATCCTTTCCAGGGAGCAATCACATACAGTCACACACCCATTCATACACTACGGACACTGGGGGAGGAAACCGGAGTACCCGAGGGAAACCCCTGCAGCATGGTGAGAACATGCACATTTGCAAATGTTTGGATCCCCGTGATCTGTGTGCAGGGGAAAAAGGAAATACAGGCTACTTGTATTTTACAGTTTATCTGTAAAATAATAAAAGATTTTAACTGGTGTTTCCTGTAAGAAGAGCTAATCCACACATAAGGCAAAATCAACAGAATAATAGCTTGAGCTTTTCTGTCTTCATTTTGCCCTAAGGTATGGAAACGTTAGCACTCAACAGTATTAGATATTCAGCTCAGTAGCACTTCCCTATGCACTTGAAGCAAATAGTTTAAAATATTTGTCCTTGAAGAGATTAATTTTAAGCTGTAAAATAAGGCTGCCCAGTATCACACTTTAAATTTTGATGTTGAGTTTGCTAGCCAGCATTGTCCAAAGTTCTAACCTTATTTTTTCATGCACCTGAACCTTGTTTTCCAATGTATGGGTTTGGTTCTCTGCAGTATAAAGTAGCATAAAGATATAATTGTCAAAATGTAAATGATTAATGGTCCTATTTGGAACCTTTGGTGAAAAAGAAACCCTCAGTTTTAACATTCTGCATAAAGCCTTTTAGGGTTTTAACAATGAGACTACAAGCACGTTTGGGTTCTAGATTTAACCTTTTCTTTTTCAAAAACATTTTCAACAAATGTAAAAATTCAGTTCAGTTCATTTAAACAACATTACATTTACATTTATTCTTACAAATGAGAGATACAAGCAAAGTGATATCAAGCAGAGAACAATACAAGTAGTGCTACTATACAAGATCCATTAATTGAGTTCTAGAAGAAGCAAAGTGCGCAGAGTAGAGGTGCAGGTGCTTTATTTATTTAATTTTTTTAATGAGTTTTTTAGGTGTTGACGGAAGAGGTGCGTCTTTAGCTGTTTCTTGAAGATGGTGAGAGAATCTTCAGTCCGGATTGAGGTTGGAAGTTCATTCCACCACTGAGGAACAGTTAGTGTAAAGGTTCTGGAAAGGGTTCTGGAAATTATGGATATTCATGTTGAAATTCGCATAGTGACTGCACCACCTTTATGCCATTTTTATATCTTTGCTAGAGCATACAGTATACCATTATAGCAATACCTTCTGGCAGGCTATACTCAAGTCCAGTTGTCTCAATTCAATCCCTCAACCCCCTTACTGCCCATTTAACAAACTTCACTCAAGCTAATAAAGTAACTGAACCACCCTTAAGATGGTGATCATGATTTTGAATCCCAGTGATGCCATATCCATCTGTGGTTTGGAATCTGAGTGAGTATATCTGTCTATGGTCTCTGGGTGTGAAGGGTGGTATTTCTTTGACCCTCGATCAGACCGACTCTGTCCTCTGTGCGCCACCATATACAGTGCCTTCTAGATATTGGCATGAAAATGAGCTAAAAATAATATATAAAAATAATTACACATGTGGTAAGTGATATTGTGGGCTCAAGAATATTGGGACATTTTATTTAACTATAGCTTCTTTCAAACACAAAAATGTTCACCCCACCTACAAAACACTACTTCCAATATTACTGGCACCCTCCAAATGAATTATTTTGTAAAGCCTGGCCTATAGAGAATAACAACACTGAGTCTTTTCCCATAATATCTAACACATTTTGCACTTATTTTAAATATTCCTTATTTTTGCACATATATTTTTGAGAGAAATACTATTTATTATTTATTCACTACAATATATGGCCAAAGGTTTGTGGACACCTGACTATTACACTCGTAGGTGCTTTTTGAACATGTCATTTTCTGATTTAGTCCCACTTTGCTGTTATAATAACCTTCATTCTTCTGGGAAAAGCTTTCCACTAGAGCATGGCTGTGGGGATTTGTGCTCATTTAGCCACAAGAGCATTGGTGAGGTTGGGTTTCAAGAAGGCCTTGGGGCACAGTCAAATTATATCATTTAAATTTAAGTAAATTAATTAAATTCAGTTCTTCCCAAAGGCGTTCAGTGGGCTTGAGGTCAGGACTCTTGATAGGCCACTCAAGTTTGTCCAATTGGCAAACCATGTCTTCCTGGACCTCACCTTGTGCACAGGGGCATTGTCATGCTGGAACAGGTTCTTAGTTTCAAGGGAAATTGTAATGCCACAGCAAACATAGACATTATATACAATTCTAGACAAATAGTTTGTCTTATCGTATGAGTGGACAGTTTGAGTGCAATGACTATTTTACACGATAATGTTTGCTAATTTTTTATGAAGAGTGTCAATAACACTGGAAGCCATTGTATAATACACAAGCCTGCCACAATACTGACAAGTTTTTGGCCAAAATATTTAAGGTAAACAGCTCTGTTAATTAATTAGTTATGAGGTATTATGACATACTTTTGGACATAGTAGTCTTCACTCTGTCTCACTGGTAGCTGTTTTGTAATAGGACAAAAACTAGGTTGTGAGTAGGATTGGGCAATGATTAAAATTAGGAGAAAAGGGATGGGGAAAAAAATGGTAGGTGATCCCCAAAAAGAAGTGAGGTAAAGTCAACAAGGGCATGTTAAAAACAGTACTTGGCTTCCTTTCTCTAACCACTAAACCCAAGGATTGACCAAATTCTGGAGTCCACAATCTTAAATCATGAACATTGTAGTTAGGTGGTTGCCTGATGCTCTTCTGAAATTGAAACAAAATATAGTGACAAAATAGCAAATTGGCACATATATTTGTTTAATGTCCTGCCAAAGCTTTGACCTCAACTCAGTTGTTTTCCCGAGACATTTTCCCATATTTTCTTCTCCTTTGCTCTAAATGTAGAAGTGGGAATCATTGAGCTGAGGTTAGCTTTCTGATCACACCGAATATGTGTAGTGTGTATGATTTGTTTATCATTCCAGTATTCTCTCTCTCTCTCTCTCTTAGGCATAGACCAGAGGGCAGACGAACAGACACAGGGGGGTAATTACAAATATCCCAATGCCTAAAAATACTCTCTACCATAGAGAAACACCACGATCCGATTACACAAGATTTCCAGAAAGGGCTTTGGGGCTATATATGCACTCTTTGGCTGATATAAATGATGACTGCTAGCTTGCTTTTGTTATATTCTACTGATATTTATGGCAAAGTAATTCCAACATGATATAAACAATAAAGACAAAGGATTCCATCTGTAAGCTGTGTTTTAGCCCAGAATGGGAAAAATTTTGGCATAACATTTCCTTTACAATATTGAAAGAATGTGCAGTCGAGTTTTACAGGTGCTTCTCAGAGAGCACACACTAAACTGTATCAATATTGCACAATGTGGAGTTCCTTTTATAGTTGCTGAAGGTATAATATGGTCAAAATATGAACACAATTCCAGTGCTTGGGAACATTGTGTACTTGTGCCTAGGCAGGGGTGGAAAGTAGTGCACTGAATGTACCCTTGCTACAGAATTTGAGTACATGGGTCAAGTTAATGGTACTTTTGACTCCAAAACTTTTACTTGAGTTTTTAAACATAAAATAATCATGCCCCAAAGATTGTAGTATGTGTAAGTTAAAAAAAAAAAAAAACATACCGAGACCACATAAAAACAAAAACCGTAAAAATAAATAAATAAATAAATAAATAAAACAACATCCAACCTGCAGATACATGTACAGGTAAACCATTAGCTAGCTGAGTGTACTAGACTAGCTAGCCAGATATTTTGATGATTTACAGTATGCATTAAAGTTAAGTTGTCACTTAACTCTTCGATTGTGATTGTCTATTATGTTATGTCTATTAACAATGTACAATGCTGTGAAAAAGTATTTGCCTGATTTCTTCTGTTTTTGTGTAAATTTCACATGACTTGTTTCAGAAACTAAAACAAAGTCTAAGATAAAACACTTAGGCATAGGGCAAATTCTTTTTCACAGCACTGTAGCTAGAAACATGTATCAATTCAAATGAGCTCACTACCAAGCTAAGAACCCTAACAAGCTATGAAACCCCAACAGTATTTGACTAAAGTTACCTTTGTTTATATGCTGTTGATAATGGAGGTGGCATTCACTTCAGCACAGCTCACTTCGTTAGTTAAAGTAATTGTTGAAAAAACTATTCCTTAGATATAGGTCATTTTCTGATTAGTTGTCAATTGCAGACTTGTAAAACAACAATTAGAGTATTTTACTTGAGCACTACTTTCAATTTTACTTAAGTAAATTAATACTACAGTAGAAGTACTTTTACTCAAGTCAGTGTGTTTTGTATTCTTTCCACCATTGAGCCTAGGGTAACATTAACTACTAACTAGCCATCAAGATAGTAACTAGCATACTGTTTTACTGGCATTCAGCTTTAAACTCTTAGCAAGCAATACTACTGTAGCTAGCAGACCGGCAAATTATAACAAATTTATTTAGGTTCTCCTAGCATAAAAATGTATATTAATATCATCTTAAATGAAATGTATAAAAGCTAGCTTGAAAATACTAACATACTAACACTAACACTTGGTGTACACCCATAGTTTTGCCTCTTACAATGTGGCTAAACTTTGTTTTACAAATGGCTAAATTATCTCTGGTCAACTGAGACACCTGCCTTGGGAGTTTTTATCTTCAGGTGCTCATTTACACATGTTGTGTTGTTGTGCCAGGCTAATTTATGTAAATTAAATATATAAAAGCTAGCTTGGAAATAGTAACACATACTTACATCCACAGTTTTGCCGCTTATAATGTGGTCTAACTTTGTTTACAAATGGCTAAATTAACTCTGGTCAGCTCAGACACCTGCCTTGGGATATTTTATCTTCAGGTGCTCATTTGCACATGTTGTGTTGTTGTGCCAGGCTAATTTATGTTAACATAGATTACACTGAACTCCATAATTTGCCCAAACTTCAAATGTTTTCACTTAGTACTGCAAACCATTTAAATTTTGCTCCATGGTTTCAGTTGGATATAGCTACTTAGAATGCTGGGATGAAAAAGATTTTTTTTTGTGCCATGTTATGTTAAGGAAGTACAACACACTATTTGACAGTGAGTTAGAGGTTTGGAAGTTTGGAAGAGGTTTAATAGCAATTTGACTTGTTTGACCATTTTCTAATGTATTTGATTATCAATTTGACCAAATTGATTGAATATTCGTTGCATTCAACCAATCCTTGCCAAGGTATCAAGAGCACCAAACTAGACTAGCTGGTGTTAGTGTTCTAATTTCCAGCTATTCTTTCCCTTTTCAAATACACTTTCTGGTGCCATTATGGGGCTATATCACTTTATCACACAATAAATTCAAATATTTTCTTGTCACTGATATTTAGCTCAATGTTTAATTTCTTGCTCCATATGAAATCCACCATTTTTAAGTTAGGCCAAATTCCAATTGACTTCCTATTGTACTTTATATGCACTACATATAATCTAACATAATTACATTACATTACAGTATTTGGCAGACACCCTTATCTAGAACACCTTACAATGATCTCATTTATACAACTGAGCAGTTGAGAGTTAAAGGCCTTGCTCAAAGGCCCAACAGTGGCAGCTTGGCAGTGTTGGGATTTGTAGTCCTACTACTTAACTGCTGAGCAAACAATTCCCAAAAGGATTCCCGCTGAGCTACCAATAATGGTATAATAATGCCTGTAGAATCCACACAAACATTTACAGCACTGGTAAGCCCAAAAACAGTCAGGGCTAGAAAATGCAGAGTGAAAAAGCAGATCACCTTTTTTCCCCTTTGTTGTCAAATGTTAAGTAAAATAAAAGCAAAAATCTCTGTAAAGCTCGCACATGCTTCCTCTGAGACACGTGAAACCAGCCAACTGGATCTTTTTAAATTGCTGCTCATGCTCTGTCACAGGGTGGTGTAACAGATTCGGGGGAAAGCGCTATTTGTCCACTTCAATACACGAAGCCTTCAGACACCTACAATTGGCTAGTGTCACTATGTTTGAGAGGGGACAGAGTAACATCCACTCAGAGAGCTTGCTCCTTTGGCTCCTGGCCACTGGTGATTGTGGCGTCACTGGGAACTCACAATCTCCTGATGAAGGCTTTTCTGTTGCGCCACTTGGGAGCAAGACAGCAAACAATCCATCCACCCATCCATTCATTTTCCACACCTTTAATCCAACACAGAGTCGTAGGGGAGCCTGGAGCCTATCCCAGGGGACTTACGGCACAAGTTTGGGGACATCCTGAATGGTGTGCCAAGCCCTCGCAGGGCAAAATCGCACACACACTCACACACCAATTGACACACTAAGGACAATTTGTAAATGCCAATCAGCCTGCAATGCATGTAGTTCTACTGGGGGTAGAAAACTGGAGTACCTGGAGGAAGCACAGGGAGAACTCCATAAACACAGGGTGGAGGCAGGATTTGAACCCCCAATCCTGGAGGTACGAGGCGGAGGTGGTGTTAACCATTAAGCCCTCGAAGATGGCAAACATTTAATAAATACATTTATTTGCAACAATATGTTCAACATGATCTTTATTTACACTAACTCTAGAGCTCAATAGGAGCCCTGTTAGATAGATAAGGAACAGTACCAGGCATATGGCCTTTCTGTTCTTGAGTGCTACCAGTGGTTTTTCATCATGAGTTAAATCCTCTCGATTTACATTCATGAAGGCGTCTCTTGATTGTAGACTTTGAAAATGATACGCCTACCTCCTTCATAGTGTTCTTGACTTGACTAGATGTTGTGAAGGAGTTTTTCTTCAGCAAGGAAAGAATTCTGCGATCATCCACTTCAATAGTCTTCTGTGGTCTTCCAGGACTTTTGGTGTTTCTGAGCTCGCCAGTGCATTCCTTGTTTTTAAGAATTTAACAAGTTTTTGAGTTGGCCAGTCCTAAAGTTTCTGCTATCTCTCTGGTTTATCTCTCTGTTTAGTTTTTTCAGCCAAATGATGGCCCCCTTCAGTTGCATCGACACCACTTTGGACCGCATATTGAGAGTTCCCATGAACAGCTACCAAAATGTAAATTGAATGCTTGGAATCAGCATCAGACCTTTTCTCTCCTTAATTTGTCATGAAATAACATGGAAACAGGCCACACCTTGCCATGAAACTGCTTATCAGTCAATTGTCCGATTACTTTTGAGCCTGTGAAAATGGAGGTAATGTCTATAAATAATGGCTTTAATTCCTTAATGCAATAATTTTTTTAAACCATTGAATTAAAGCTGAAAGTCTCCATATCAGTCACATCCATCGTGGTGGTGTACAGAGGCAAAAAATTGTGTGGCTGTCCAAATATTTATGGTCCTCACTGTTTATGCCTGTTTTTAAATAAAATCTTATGTTCAAGAAAGCAGTGTTGTACTGCATTGTCTGTAGGTTATGTTAGTGTGGAGGGGAAAGGAAATCAGTGTGAGAATCTCCATTCTGAAGAAAGAACTGAAGTTTGAGGTGGATTGAGGTTTCGCATTCAGTCACCATATGAGGAAATCAGTTCAAGAAAATATCATTAAATAATTAAATTAATAGAAAGTGGTGTCTCTCTGGTACTGACTTTACCTGAATATCATCGTTCTCTCTCTGTCTCTCCTGGTTATATTTAGGTTGTCTGGTTATTTCCTCCAGTAGTATTGACCTAGATATTCACTTTTTTTTGCTGACTTAAGTGTGTTTTTGTTTCTTATGGCAACATGAAACAGCTCAACAGTTGTAAAGAATACACATTTAATATAAAAGATTAGCACTGTGACTACACAATTTATTTTATAAGTTAAGTTAAGATAAGTTATTTATCAGGGCCTAAATAACAATTGCGTGGTCCTCACCAACTTCTAAACAAGTAAATAACCTCAGGTGACAAGAACAACAACAACAACAACAAAACTACATCTTTCAGTATGAAGAGTTTTGTTCCCCAAAAGAAACCAGGTGGGAAAAAGTAAACACAACCGTCCTACCAGAAAATAACAGCAAGGTGTTACTCATGAGATGCAGAAGATTAGTTAATCATCAAGAAGTGTTACTACAGCTATATAAGCAGAACATTTGGTAGTTTGGCGTTCCGGAGCACTAAGGTGTGTGTGTATACGTACAGTACATCGTGCTAAGAAGAAAGGACATCGGCCATGACCTCAGAGAAGCAATTGTTGCTGCTAATCAATCTGCGAAGGGTTGTAAGGCCATCTCGAAACAATTTACAATTCACTGTTCTACAGTGAGAAGGATTACACCCATTACTGTACATATCAAGAGCTGGTATCAAAAGGTGTAGACTTTAAAAAAATAAAATAATAAATCTAATTTCTAGTTAGCGTTTTCATACATGGATCCGCTCCTTATAAATATACAGTGCCTTGCGAAAGTATTCGTCCCCCTTGAACTGTTCGACCTTTTGCCACGTTTCAGGCCTCAAACATAAAGATATAAAACCGTAATGTTTTGTGAAGAATCAACAACAGGTGGGACACAATCATGAAGTGAACGAAATTTATTGGATATTTCAAAC
>JAFFST010047748.1:77452-89430 GCA_022414735.1 Noturus placidus
AGACACGCCAATCAACCTACCATGCATGTCTTTGGACTGGGGGAGGAAACCGGAGTACCCGGAGGAAGCCCCCGACGCAAGGGGAGAACATGTAAACTCCGCACACACATGGCCCCGACAGGACTCGAACCCTGGACCCTGGAGGTGTGAGGCGAACGTGCTAACCCACTAAGCCACCGTGCGCCCCTAACTGTGGAGTAAACCGAGTAAATAAGAGTAAACTCATTTAGCTACAGAGAGTTATTATTGACCTAGTGGTCAAGAATGGGAACTGCACTAGCACTAATAGAGGCCCACTGGGGGAGAGTCACACTGCCCCATGCTTGTTCTGAGCATTTTTAGTGGAGGAGGAGCAGCAGACAGGACAGTTAATTAGAGGGTTGCCAAATTGGGCTAGTTCAACATGAGAATAAGACTCCAAGAATGACATTGCCAAGATAATTTTTTATAGCAAATAATCAAAATTAAATAAAAAGCTTCCACAAATGAAGGCCAAGTGTAGATGCAAAGAGTGTGTTTCAATTTTGTACAGAACAATTATCTGTCTCAGATAAATCGGAGAGGGAAAGCGGGATTATGGAGTGGATCATGTCCATACATCAGAAATGGGTGTGCACCATGGTGACTTTGATTACCATGCAAATACTTTTCCAACACCTGCATTTTTGGGCTAGGTATTTTGTGTGGTTTTTGAGATGTAACTGGGATCGAAATTTTGTTGAAACCTGGCAACCTAGTAGACTAGTGTTATATGGGCAGGTGGGGTATAATATTATAATTACCAGTGCTTCTGCTTGATTTTACTCCCATGAGAACTAGTAATGTCAGTTATTTTTCCAGATTTTTTCCTGACTGCACGTGCCCTTGAAGCTTGTATTATTATGATGTTGTATTATCCAACACTGAGGTGCGGTGCCATGTTACATATGACGCATGGGGCTGCTGTGATGAACCTTCCGCACGTAAGCGACGCACACACGCCCATCTCGGCAACTTCCACAGAAATCTCTTACCCCATGTGAATTGACCGTAAATATCACAGACATCTGCTGTAAAAATTACTTTACAATCATATGTCCTGAAAGCGAATTCCATCCGAATAGGGCTTAAGACCTTCATCAGATGTTTTTTCTAATCAAAACTTATCATGAAAATTCCACCGTCACCCTCTTTCCCTCTCAGGTTCCAAGAATTTGTTAGAAATGAGCAGAACAGTGTTGGCTCAGCTTCAGAGAGACCTTACAGTGGAATTTCCTGATGTTAATGGCGATATCCTGATCTGTTATCATCACTGTAAATTATAGATGTAATGATTATCATATACACCTGCCATGCAGAGTGATCCTGCATGAAGGACAGGTTGGGTTTCAGCCAAGACTCTTCCTAGTCAGTCACAAATCCTGTACAGACCATGATGAGCACATGGGAAAGATCAGATGATCCAGAACGAACACTTTGGTTCCGCTGTGGAAAGTCATGCATGCAATTTGTCTGAAATTGAATAGCAATCCACATACATTACAGAGCTGCTTTACAGTCTATAAGATTACACTACAGAGCTGCAAGACTCAAAGGTGGACACTTCAAAATTATCCATTATTGACTTGGCTTTGTTGAAATGTGTAGCTAGTGCTCCATGTCTCTCCAGCTGTAACTATTTTCCTTGCCTCATTCACTTCATCTAGGTCTACTACCCCAACTTGTTTTAATTTAAAGGAATACTCCAGCTTTTTTTTATACCTAATCTCTATCTATGTATCGCATCTATAGTGTATACACGACTACCCTCGACAAGAATTTTGACATATTTTCATATAATGAGAAAATAACTTCCTTATTCCAAACTCAGTCATAAGGACAGCTGTTGAATTCTCTTCATTAAATTCTATTATGCAATAGACAAAAAGAAATACAAAACTATACCAAAAGATCTTTTGTACACCTTTTTGTCCTTTAAGGTGGTAATGGGAATGTGTCATACTTTTAAAAAAGATTGCATGACTGGACCATAAGGTCCATTCTTATACCTTCAATTAGTAGACAAGGAAAGGTCCAGTTTAGTACCCTGTAGTTCCATCTTTGAAAGTACAGAGTGTAAGTAACAACTCATTTTGATAGGTAAAGAGTTCTACAATACATATTTATTAAAACACTTTTTTTCTTTTAGTTTAACAACTACCCTTAGATTTCCATTATTAATGAGATTTTCAGAGAACAGGGTTTTACTTTTCTTCTCAGTATAGAGAAACATGTTGAAAACCAGTCCAGTGCAATCGTACTATGCTATAGATCTGGTAGGTAGCGGTTTAGAAGAAAAATGTACAAGTATTTATATAATCAATTATCAAAAATACAGCTGAGGTGTGTAACATAAAACTGAGAAATCAGTAGTTTTACAGTCCGTACAGGATTGTACTGAGTTTTGTTTTGTTACAGTAGAGGCCAAATATGGCACGGAATTGTTTTGCATGATCTTTCGCTGTGATGTTTATTGGTAAATGAGACCTTTTAGCTGATGCACATAAATCAATGAGGGCTTTGTCTGATGAGTGACAAGTCTTGGCCCAAATCTGTGGAAAATCTGCTGTAACTTTGAAAAATTGCAAGGTCCTCTGGAAACTGTGGAGTTTTGTGTTCATTTCTGGGAATGCAAAATTGCAACATCCTGGTGGGACTGGTTTAAGGATACTTGATGATACTTGATACTTGAAGATGAAATAATATCTTATTATTACTGTATTCACACAGTGCATCCATCCATTTTCCATACTGCTTATCCTACACAGGGTTGCAGAGAACCTGGAGAACATTCCAGGGAACTCAGAGCACAAGGTGGGGGAAACCCTGAATAGGGTGCCAACTCTATTGCAGGGCACAATTGCACACACATTCACGCACCCATTCACACACTACAGATGCCTATCTGTGCCCACTCTACGCCTACAATGCATGTCTTTGGGCTGGAGGAGGAAACTGGAATTCCCAGAAGAAACCCCTGGAGCACTGGGAGAGCATTCAAACTCCACACACACACACACACACACACACACACACACACACACACACACACACACACACAGGGCGGAGGTGGTATTTAAACCGCCAACCCTGGAGGTGCACAGCAAATGTGCTAACCACTAACCCACCTTGCCAGTGGACAGTCAATTGGTATGATATACGTATGTAATTTTTTACTTAGTGAAGATGAAGCCTTTTCTCAGAAGTTTTCTCAGTAGTTTTTGGTCATGGGTTGCCTTTTGGAGGCTCCTTTTTCATGGTTAAATCAGCACTGTTTTACTGACCCTTCCAAAATGTGTCTAAAGTAGACATCAGATTCAACCCTTAGGCTGTAAGGATGTTAGGACTGTAAGGACATCCCTCGGATGTTGGAGAATTTGGTTCCTGACTGGCTGTTCTCTTGGGAAGCCCTACACTTAAATCAAGTACAGTGGACTTTATGTAAAGAATAACAGACATTGGACCTTCTCCCTTCAGATTGTTTCATTTTAGAGGCAAGACAACTGGCTTATGTGTCCACCCACTGACATGTAAATGGTACTATGGCAACCAGGAATGACTACTGGCGACTTCACAGTACAGCGACTGGCGACTTGTGGTGGACGTACCTTAAATGATTAGCTAATGATAAAAATGTATAATTTATTAAAGAATGACATCATGCTCTTTAATAGTTTATAGTTTCAGTTAATGTTGTAGAATGTTATTGCTTACATTATAGCAGTAATAAACAGTTGTTTATGCATCAGTCTATTTATTTTATCTTGAAGTAAATGGGACAGAAAGATTGCAGCTTTGCCCTGAAGTCTCTTCTATGTCATGAAACTTACTGGCTGTTACAAAGCACTGAGAGCGGCGACTTGCATAAATTTTACATAAACTTCTCCTGACAGAAAAATTCACCACACCAATGATTATACATTTTTCTTTGTTCCCCAAGTGTTGTTTAAAAAAAATCTGTACATAATATGAATCGTCCACCGTACAAGTCCATGTGTTTGCGCTGTTACTATAGGAACATATTAGAAATAGCAGATTAACACATACAGTACTTGTGGTTTAGGTTACAGCAGGATCTATTGTCAGAGCTCCTGCTGTAGAAGAATACTCAACACCTTCTTATTCAACTGTAATGTAGAATTATTTAAAATTAAGGTATTATTAAGACAAGTGTCTGCCAAAGCATATACATAGGTATATAAACTTGTATTCTAGGACACTTCAATTTTGCATATGCATTTACTTTTGATATTGAAGTCGATGTTTAGTTCAGAGGAATTACACTTCAGTGAGAATAAAGAATGCCGAGTTTAATCAAACTGGACTAGTCACTTCCTTGTTAATGGCACTTATCACTTCTTAGTAAACAAAACAAAGGTTTCTTCTTAGATAATAACTATGCTGTGTTATCCCAAACAGCAAACACACACATATGCACACAAGCACACACACACACACACACACACACATGCAAACATAACCTTTGATCTTCCCAGAGGCGTGTGTTGCTTTGGCTTATCAGTTATGGCGTATACATACAATACCCACAAGCTACTGGTTCAGCCTCATGAGGCCAGCGGGGAGGCACGTGACCTGGAAATGTGCTTGTAGAATAGAGGGGTTAAAGGTCAAAGGCCACACTTTGTCATATTTTACCTGTCTATTTTCCTCCTCATTCCCAGGTCATGTAAGTCATACTCATTTTTGTGAAGACTGCAGTTTTTAAGTACTGTTGATTGGATGGGAGCTCATAAAGTATGATCAGACCCATCTGCTTATGACACTGTTATACTGATACATTGCAGGAAATGCAGCCCTTAGCTGAACAAATATAGACCAAATCGATCCATCTGATGTAAGCAAAATGGAAAATGTCACTGTAAACTGTCTTGTTGATGGCTTGTTAACTCTAGTTATCATGATAAATCATGATAAACAAACTGTGTCAAGGAAACTGCTATGAACTACTAGCTAACAGGGATCAAAATACTTGCCTCTTGTCCCAAACTGATTGAAGTGTCTTGAGTCTCTTCTTGTTTCCTGGAGTCATTGACCCGTGTGCTTCCTACAACATAGTCTTACTGTCAAGATTAATCTTAATTATCATACATAATCCTTTCACTTTTATCATTTGCTATATCCTACAGTGAAAATGTGATATTTTTTTCTGAATGAAATTGTAGTATCTGTGTTAAACAGGTAACTCTCACTGAACGGGGAAAAACACATTCAAGAACGTCATACTAATGTTTTTTTAAAATGCAGTTTTAGGCCACAGTATATCTGGTGTGTCAAAATTGTCCCAATGGAAAAATGGCTAAGAAATCTGACACACACATTTGGAAAGAGATTGATCAATTTTTTATTTATTATTGATTTATAAGTGCTTTAAGGAGAAATGAAACCGGGACAATATGTTAATCATTAAAACAAACTCATTTTAAGATACACTCACAGATAAAAGGGTAATAAACTGTACCTTTCCTTATCTTACCCTTATCTTTTGCATCTTTATTTTTCACCTGGGTGTACCTTTAAAAGAGATTTAAGGTAAATAATTGGACTGTATTTTACTGGAAAGTAAACCTATAAAAGTACACTAATGTGCACTTTTCTAGGTGCTTAGAGGTACTAAAAGTGTATACTTGAGTGCACCACCTCAGTGACAAGGTCCACTACAGTTTAGTACCTTTTTTACAAAATGAGACTTTAGTTATACTTGTAGTTATACTTAAATAAACAGTCTTGTTCGGTTCATTTCATAACCCTAGGGTTAGGTTAGGGTTAGGGTTAACCCTAACCCTAACCCTAACAGATCCACAAAAATCACTTCATTTCCTTATATTTCGATGTAATCAAACCAATAAACATTTTTTTTTGTACATCGTATTGTCTCAGAGTCTCTATTCGTCTTCTGTCTGTTCATGTTCTTACATTCAGACATATGACAAGCATAAAAACAAGGGAACAGTACAGAACAAAAGATACGTTAACTGATACAGTACGAATGCTTGAACTGATCTTCTGTAATGAATGGGTTCGCCGAAGGTGAGGATTAACAAAAGACTTTTGTTTAAGAAGATTAATTGATCTCACACCAGCCAGACTAGAAGAATTCGGTTAAAATAAAATGCTATGGGTTACAAATAGCATGTGGTTGTAAATATACTAGATTAGGTTGATTCTAGCTGATGCCATCATGTTACTGCAAAGATTGTTACAGAATCATCAAAATAAGGAGGATGAAGATTATCCACCAGCATTCTGAATATAAGATGTATTATCAGTAATCATTAGACTGCATTTGTGGTGTTTATTAAAAATAAATAAATAAAGGATCTTAATGATATTAATCATGAGCTGTCCAGAGTGCTGAAGATGACTAAAAGTTTGAGTCCCACAATGAGACACTATAATGTGCAGATATTTTATACGATGATTTTATCTTTTGTTGTAACAAATAAGGAATATTCATGAGCAATTTTTAAACTTTTACTAACCAAGTGACACAATTTAGATAAGACAGAGTAATCAATGAAGTGGTTGAGTGTAAAAACCAAAACTAAAATGACAGCGTATTATATAAGTATAGCCAGGTTGAACCCCTCTCAAAACCACTTTAGAGCTTGTCTTCCTGAAAAATAAAGTGAATGTGTGCTAGAGGATGTAGCTCTGCTGTGCTTTAATCTGTCTAACAGAAGAATCAATGATCTATCCAAACATATATATCAAACAGATTGTACTGTAAGGTTGATTATCTGTTGCAATCTGTGGCCTATGTTGGGCGAAACAGAGCTGAACTTTGAGCCTGACTCAAATTTCTTTTAAACTTTAACTGAGAAGTCAAAAGTCTGTAGTACTGCAAGGCCGCTGTGTAATAGGCATGGGCTGCTGTCCAAGCAGCTGGGTTACGCTAGGCTGTGATGTCCAGCGTAGAGTTAACCACAGTGTAGCACACCGTAGCTGTTCTTTTCAGTTTCTTTTCACATGAGTGGCTTTATGGCGTTTATGTCAAAGCAATTCCAGTACACTCTGACCAACTCTAGTATATAAGGGACCTATTTGAGAGAAGAATTGTACTGTATGATCTATAATTGTCTTAGCGTGGTGTAATATGCGGCTACTGGATGCATCCACTCTAACCTAGACTTTTTTTTTTTTTTTTACATTTATACAGAACTATTTAAAAAAAAATCCACTAATGATTTTCAACCAATGCCACAGGAATGCAGGAAATTATTCTTTCTCAGAAGATACCAGATGACTGAGAGTAGCATCATGTTTAATATGTTTAACTACCAGCCATGAGAGGCATTGACCGACACAAACTAGGAATAATTGGTGTAGGAATAATTATTTCTTTGTTTTGTAAAAAAAAGAAAAGAAAAAAGAAATAGGTTGAGTTGTTTGACTATATCAAGGGATTACAGCCAGGAACCTTGCTCCACTGTAAGAAATATAAATGGTAAATCATCTGCACTTATATAGGGCTTTTATCAAAAGCACTTCACACTGTGTCTCATTCACACACACACACACACACACACACACACACACACACACACACACACACACACACACCAATGGTAGCAGAGCTGCCATGCAAGGTGCTAACTTGCCATCTGGAGCAACTTGGTGTTCAGTGTCTTGCCCAAGGACACTTTCGGCATGTGGAGTCATGTAGGCTGGGACTCGAGCTGCCAACCCTACGATTAGTAGACAACCCGCTCTACCACCTGAGCCACAGCCGCCCTGCAAATAAATAAATAAATACATAAATAAATAAATAATTCTCATTATAGCAGCACTAGTTTGATTATAAATTGCAGTTTAATTCAAGTGTGACTTGAATCTTGTTATTGAGCTTTAGATTAAACCCATTCCATGTGAATGACCATGCTAAATACATTTTTAATTGTATAGAGAATATTAAAGGATTGAACTCACAAATTTTCATTAGATGGAAAATCATCATCACCATCATCTAGACTGTACTCATGTCCTTCTGGTTCCTGTGACAGTTTACAGTTTGTGTAGGCCATCTTTTGCTATGCACATCCATCCATCCATTTTCCATACCGCTTATCCTTCTGAGAGTCTATCCCAGGAAACTCGAGGACCATGGTGGGTGCCAACTTCATGCATTCACAGAGTACAGATAATTTGGAAAGGCCAATCAGGCTACACAGCATGTCTTTGGACTGGGGGAGAAAACCGGAGAACCTGGAGGAAACCACTGAAGCACGGTGAGAACATACAAAGTCCGCTCACACAATACCCCCAATCCTGGTGGTGCGAGGCAAACATGCTAACCACTAACCACTAAGAAGCTATGCACATTTGCAAGCTTCCCTCTACCCCATCTATCAGAGAGAAGGAACCACTATAGGACCACTGATAGAAAGATAGCAGGAGTGTGTGTCCACCATGTGGGTGTATAGCTAGAGGCTATAGCTTACCTTTTTCCACATGCACTGCATACTAATTGGCATTTCATCAGGGCCAGTTCCTGACCACAGGACACTGTGGTTGCAGTATATATGCTGATATACTTCTACTTTAGTGTGACACGCCCAAAAGACATTGCCAGAGGAATTGCTGTGTTGAAAATCTTCCCCCACCCAAATAATATCTGGGCAGCAGTGGTCCTCTGAGAGTTTGTCAGAGAGTGCTGACAAATTGTGTATGGCAACGGATCAGCTGTGTACCTACATAATGGCTGTAATTACCTATGAGGACACCAAGTAATTTTGGTCGTGGGGTTGTCAGTTTCCGTATTAAAACAATGACGTCCTGATCACCCATCCATCCATTTTCCATAGAGCTTATCCTACACAGGGTCACGGGGGAGCCTGGAGCCTATCCTAGGGAACTCAGAGCACAAGGTGGGGGACGCCCTGGACATCCTGTACACCCTGGGGGACCGATCGCAGAGGCACAATCACACACACATTTACACACTACAGACAACTTGGAAATACCAATCCAATCAGCTAATTGGATTAGGTAGGAAACTGAAGTACCTAGAGGAAACCCCAAAGACACCATGAACAACATGGGAGAATATGCAAGCTCTGCTCACGTAGGGCAGAGGCGGAATTTGAACCCCCAATTACAGAGGTGTGGGGCAATCATGCTAACCAAGCCACTGTAACCTGTTACTGTAAGCTACAGTAACATGGTTCCTTGTGGCACTGCTGTGAAGAACCATTTCTTGGTTCTTTAAAGCACCAGTAAATAGACGGTTCTCTAAAGAACTTGAGAGTAAAAGGTTCTTTGTGCAACTTAAAAGGGTTCTCCTAGAGCATCAGGCCATAAAACCCTTTTTGGATCTAATTGTATGAATGTGTGCGTGAGTGTGTATGTGATTGTGCCCTGCGATGGACTGGCACCCTGTCCAGGGTGTACCCCGCCTTGTGCCCGATGCTCCCTGGGATAGGCTCCAGGTTCCCCCGTGTTATTGCTTTAACGAACCAAAGTAAGGGTCTTAAGAGTGATGCCAAGAGAACCTTTTCCAGTCCCACAAAAAAAAAAACCCTTTAACCTGTTAATGGATAGTATGTTGAAGAACCAATACACTGCTCTGAAACCTATGCTGCTGTAAAGAACCATTAAAGAACCTATAGTTTTAACAGTGAGTGTGTGAGTGAGTGTGTGAATGTGTGTGATGGACTGGTATCCCATGCAGGGTCTACTGTCACCCCATGTTGAGTGTTCCCGGGACAGCATTGATCCATTGCGACCCTGACCAGGATAAACCGTTTACTGAAGACGAATGAACGAATGCATGAAAAAAAAAAAAAAACGAGTCAGAACTCTTCATGAAAAATGGAAATGTAGCCTATACCTGATTAAACCGCCAGATAAGGCAGTACAAGTAAGGTGGATCTATCAAGCTATTTGTGGCCACTAGGTGTGTATGGATCTGTGGACTGGAATCTCCACCGCTCCTTCGACTTGCTGTTCATTCATAAGGTTTACTCAGTTGTTCTGGCGCAGAAAAGCCGCACAAACACCTTCCTATGTTCGAAATCAACATGTTCTACATTCCACCCGCTCCTCAGGTGCTTTTTCCACCGTCGTCTGAGGGGCGGGGTTTCCTCGCACAGCCACGCCTCCGTCTCCACTGCATGACAGCGCCTAGAGGAGCGCACAATCCTGTCATTGCAATTTGACGCTGAACCATGAACCGAGCTCAGCACGTTCTCCACCTCGACTGATTAGTCTAATCATCGAATTTAAAACAAACAAACAAACAAACAAACAAATAAATAGCTGAAGTTATTCGGAATTGCTGTCTTCTCCCGTGTTGTAAGCAACACCTAAGCCGTACCTGAGAGACTGTCAGTCAGATCTCTTGCGCTGGATCTCTCGTGCGATAAGATGTGTGTGGAAAGCGACGGATGCGAGCTGGAGGGCTGCAGCAGCGCGGCGGAGGTGCGCACGCTCTCGGGCAGCATGAGCGCCGCGCTCAAGGCGAATCCAGAGTGCAAATCCGCGTGCAAACCGGGCCAGAAATTCCGCGCTGCGCTGCTGCGGTGCCGCTCACCCACAACCGCCGCCGGGATCCTCAGCTTCGGCAACGTGCTCAATTACATGGACAGATACACGGTAGCCGGTAAGACGTCTTGACATCTTCTTTGTGTGGATGGATGAGTAGCGCACGGGAATGCACCAGGCTCTGTTCTCTCTCTCTCTCTCTCTCTCTCTCTCTCTCTCTCTCTCTCTCTCTCTCTCTCTCCACAACCTCTTATAAACTGACTTTGACACGAATTTGACATCTTCATAGAATAGGAAGTCACTTCAAAATATACGCACTCAATGTGTTAATATAAAACCTGATACATTCTGCTAGTGATTACTATTCGTGCGGTAGTGATGTAATCAACGCGGTCTGGTATCAGTAATGACTTGACTTAAAAGACTTCAAGGACAGGATATTGGCTTACGTTTGAACAATGTCTGATCAATAATCTGACTTTTTGTCGATCTATAATCAGCCCAAAACAAACAAACACCTTGGGACCGAAACTCAGATAGGATGTGTCATGAGCAAATAATGTCTAATTATATTTTAGAGAGAGAGAGAGAGAGAGAGAGAGAGAGAAATAGTATCAGTTTGCTAGGTGATCAGGTATAATTATATCCTATAATTAAGGATCCGTTGCGTCATCATACAGGCATCCATATTTATTAGTAGGCTATAAAAATGTTTTACTAAAACGTGTCTGTTGGTTTAAACCTAGATCTCATGTGTCATAGAATGCACCAATGAAATGCTATGCGCAAAAAAAAAAAAAATGTTCTGAAATAAATTCTAGATTAGCTGTCGCAGGCTATATCATAATATGAAGGGATGAATAGAAGGATTGTGGTCTGTTTCTCAGACATGTGTAGAGTTGGAAAAGTCATCAGAATGGTTGTATTGAGGAGAAATGATGGCTTAAAGTTGGGTCGAGTCAATTAAATATGGACGTAGAAAGCAATCAACGGCGTTGCCATAGGAACTGCACCAAGAAGCTTCTTTACGTCAACTGCGTACGTTAGAAGAATTTAGAAGAAGAAGAAAGGAAAAAAAAAACTTATTCTGCCACGTAACATGTACACATTTAACAATGATTTGATGGTGGTCTTAGGTGGCGTGCCAGTTGGCTTTGGACATTTTCATAAATAACTAATAGGATAATTTCCAAGGAAATGAAAGGTGAAAAAAAGAATAAATTGGGCCAAAATTTATGATTTAAACCTGAATTTGAGATGATATCTCAGACCATGTTTCATATACTTGTTTGGGAAGCATGTTATTTTCTGTGTCTTAATGAAGACTTTTCATTCGTTTCTCTTTAACTTAAAAACATCATACCACCTCCAATTATAGCCTATTCTTTTTCTTCTTCTTAACAATCCAGAACACCAACTATGCTTATGATATGCATATACCGTGTGTGTGTGTATATATA
>JAFFST010047748.1:93809-121326 GCA_022414735.1 Noturus placidus
ATGCTTCTCACTCCTGTGCCCAAACATACACACACGCGCACGCAGCATGCTCGCACACACACACACACACACGCACACACACACACACACACACACGCACACACATGCACACTGCTTCATTTTCAAATTGGCTCCTGCTTTTGCAACTCCTCTTATAATTGAATTAATTACGGTCTGATCCTGGATCTGTCCTAATAGTGGACAGGGCGGAAGTGCATTAAACAAGAATTTTTGATGTAGAGAACTATGGCCTGTGATAGCCGTGTATTTTACCACACACACACACCCACTACAATTTGCCAGCCTGCGTCTGAATTACACTTTGAGGTCGGCTGCAACCACTTCAGCCCTGGATGTTGCCTCTATCTTTTCCTTTCTTTCCTCTATTTACTACCCGCATATTAAAAAAGCTCCCAAACAACACCTCCTTAGATCCTTCCTTGGGACGGGGGGGGGGGCTTAGTATAGTAATTGGATTTTATGGGCTTGTCTAGCTTTTTCTGGAACCCACTCAAAGAACAAATGGCTTCCACTTCTGCTAAAGTTTATTTCCATATGGATCCACTGCATGCCTTTAAAATCCAGTCTACTGTATATAGTAGAGTTATGTTGTCATTGATGTTAGGCCTAACATGATATATACAGTACATATATTAAATCTAAATCTACATACGCAGCATGTTTTTATTTGGGGGGAAAGTGTATTTGAGAGTGACATAATGTTGATAGAATGTGCATTGGTGTGGTGGGAACCGCTAGGTAGGTGGCAAGCTTTGGTTTTAATCAGAGATATTCGTCTTGTTGCGATTTTACAGAGATTTTCATCTGGTGTGTGTGTTTTTGTTGGGTCGTATTTAGCTGACGGTGAGGCCTGCCGAAGCATGAGCAGCTGGAAATAAGTTGTGCCCCTTCCTCCTCTGGCTCTGTGGCTTTCTTGTGGTCGCCGTAAGCATTAGCCTGGCACGCTACTGCATTTTTATTGACAACCAGGGCCTACCCAGGAGGTCTGAAAGATAGTGAGAGAGAAATGCTATCTGGGTCATTTAAAACATCCTGAATGTGGTAAATACGTGAACAATTTACCTGTCCCCGCCCCCTAATGAGTCATTTTTCAACCCAATTTTAGACAGTGGTACTAATTAAACATATTCTGTGAAATAATGGAACTGTCATACTTCATTGGTGCGTAATTTTGGCTTTTTGTTGCCCAAAAAATTAAATGAATGAATAGAAGCAAAATCACCTGTCAAGGCATTTAGATCATTTAAAAAATTGGTCTAGAAAAAGCTTCAATAACCTTTTATAATATCGAATGCTCTCGTTTGATCTAATTATCTAATTTTCCAAGTGAATAGCAAGTGAAAACATGTTGAATATATGCAAATTGAACTATTATTCCTCATTATGAGGAAACAAATATTAGACTGTTCAGCTGTTCAGCCTATTTATAGACAGGATTATATTAATAATCCTGCGCATGAAATTGTTTTATTGGATGGGAAATATTGCCAGAAAGAAGCAAACCTTCTGTCCAAATAATAGAAATAACATGATTTGATACAATATAAAATGATTCAAGGTTTATATTCAGTTTATATTCATATGTTTCTACCTGATATCATTTTTTGCAGGGCATAATGATAAGTATTAGAAAAAATCTGCTAATATTTACAATGTTTTAAAAGGGATATGGAAAATAGGGAGGGAAGAAAGCTTATTTAAAACTTTTAAACAATTGATATTTTTTTAACACTGGCCAAATGAACAGCCCATATTCAGGCGTTCAGCTCAATGTATATGTGTATGTACTAGTTTATAAATACACATGCATGACACTCACTGACAGATATTCTAGATTTTTCCGTTGCAGTCTCACAAAGACACAAAAGTGTAAGCATTCAGTGACCCATCGTCTTAAAATAAGCAGAGCGTGGCTGCTAGAGGCTCACTGAAACCCCCGGATGCTTTGTGTTTCAATGGGCTCCTCTTTCACCATTTGGGGTCTGCTTTTAGCTCGATGCATGTCTGAACAGATACAGAGTTTTTTGTGTGTGTGTGTGTGTGTGTGTGTGTGTGTGTGTTAAAGTAAATGTGTTCATTTGACAGGGCGATGTGGCAGGTTTGATGGACAGATGAGAAATGGGGAGGAATTGGAGAGGGGCGGATAAGGTGACCCCTGAGGTGCACACACCTGTGTGAAAGGGTGTGTCCGAGAGGTTCTATGTTCTGTGGATAAGACTGTATGAGATCAGCGATGACCTCTGATCCCAGGATGATGTGTTAGGGCTAAAAGCTTATTTAATACTCAACCTCCACAATCAAATCCATGAAGCTTTTCAAACCCATAACAGGATAATTACACAATCTTAGTTCTAGGAATCCTCCTACATCGAAGCTGTCCATGTTCCTGATATATAATTGGATTAGATCTGCAGTAATATCAGGGTGGATGGTGTGTGTGGACAGGATTTATGCCTTTATATATATGCCTTCCACACAATCCCATAAATATCATCACTAAACAAGTAGACATGTGTGGACTAAAACCAGCAGAGTAAAGCTTGGCTTTGGCTTTAAAGTAGCCCTTGGATTCTTTTCATAGTGGCTGCACTAATATTTACACGGACCTTTCCAGCATGGCAGCATTTGTCAAGTTTTTATAAAGGAAGAGATCATGTCATCTTTGCCCCCTATTCACGAGTGGCTGAGTAAATAATCAACAGCAGCCGGGGATTATGTAGCCTGTTTATCTCCAGACCGAGCGAGAGCTTAGCATCTGTTGTGTGTTTGTGTTTGTTCAAGCATACATCTGTTCTTATGTGAATTTGCCTTTGTGTGCTTTTATGACGTTGGTCATTGCAATATCTTCATATGTGTGTATGTGTGTGTGTGTGTGTGTGTGTGTGTGTGTGTGTGTGTGTGATTTCATCTGCCCTGAGTAGTAGTTATTGTAATAGCTTGATAGATTCAGAGCATTAAAAGGCAGAGATGGTGTCTCAGGGGTATGTTTTGAGAACTGTGGGTAAATTACAGCACTGACCCCTGTCACTCCTCTGGTGTATTTGTTAATGAAGAGGTCAAATGTTAGCCTTCTTGCAATTGCTCTTCACCGGATATAACTATTTTCAATCTTAGAATGGAAATTGACTTAGAATATCTCGGGGAAAAAACAAAACAACAATAACAACAAACTGCAATTCTGGGTTTGGGGGTTTAAATCCTGCCTCGCTGTGCTTTGAGGTACTCCAGGTACTCAGGCTTCCTCCGCCAGTCCAAAAACATGTATTGTAGGCTGATTGGCATTTCTGAATTGTTAGTAGTGTACGAATTGGTGTGTAAGTGAGTGTGTGTGTGTGTGTGTGTGTTTGTGTTTGTGTTTGCACGATGGGTTGGCACCTTGTGCAGGGTGTGTCTCTGCCTTGTGCCCTGATTTCCCTGGGATATTCTCCAAGCACCTCCGTGACCCTTTGTAGGATAAGTGGTATGAAAAACAGATGGATGGAATATGTCATCATTTTTTAGATACATCTGATGACTCATAAAAATATGATATAAAGCTGTATATAAACATTTTATGTCAAAGTCTAAAACAGCTATTTAATTCAAGTTCAATATACAAGTGTACAAAACTGAATGAGACTAAAATCACCATTTATATTAATTATTTGACATGGATGTCTAATCAAAATATAACCTAAAACTATACAAACTATTCACATTGTGAACATACAACAGATCCAATAGCAACATAAACTATTGTATATAAAACCTGAATTAAGTTGAGGTCTACAATGCCAGTGTATTAATCCATCCATCCATCTTCTACACTTACTCCTTTATCAGGGTCACGGGGAACCTGGAGCCTATTTCAGGAAGCATCGGGCACAATGCGGGGTACACCCTGGACAGGGTGCCAGTCCATCACAGGGCACAATCACATACACACTCACACACCCATTCATACACTACGGACACTTTAGACACGCCAATCAACCTACCATGCATGTCTTTGGACTGGGGGAGTTAAACGGAGGACCCGGAGGAAACCCCCGACGCAGAGGGAGAACATGCAAACTCCACACACACGGCCCCGGCAGGACTCGAGCCCTGGACCCTGGAGGTGTGAGACGAACGTGCCAACCACTAAGCCACTGTGCGCCCCAGTGTAATAATATATAATATTATAATAGTAATAATTAATTTACTATAAAGCAATATAAAACTTAAGTTCAATTAAAATAACATCACTGTCAGATTAAGGTACAAATGTACAGCGTAAAAGGTAAATATGTCAAAATTCTTCCTGCATTTGTGTAGAAGTGTCTCCTTTGGTTTCTGCAAATGTATACATCCTTGCCTGTGCATGGGCGTGATAACACGTTATTAACACTTGTTCCTCAGGTTTAAATTCCATTAGTGTTACCTCAACATTGGTGTGAGTGTGTTAATGGATCAGGACAATGTTAACTCTAGAGACCAGAGACAGGTGTGCACTGGACAGACTGGCTTCCAGTCACCTGTGATTGTAGTCCATTAATCCACCCGAGGCTGGACAGTCACACCTTGGCTTCATGTCCAGCATTCCTATAATTCTTCAACTCTGCTTGGTATGTTCTGAAAGGAGATACACCTTAAGTCCTGAAAAATGTTGAATGTATGTATTGTGTGAAGTCTGTGTCCAAAATTGAATCACTGGTGAATGAAATGAAACGTCTGCCGGTAAGCAGACACTGGGTTTGGCTTCCGTGAAGGTGTGTGTGTGAGAGTGCGTGTTCATTCTCACAGCTGCGGAATGTAGCGGTGGCAGTGTTCGGAATGTGACAGACTGCTTGTTTTGCTTTCCCACACACGCAATTGCCTCTAATCGCTTTTCTCATCCCACTCCTATACCTCACCTTAAAGGTTATTGAATCAGTCTGACCTCACGTTAAAATATCGAAATATAAACACTTCACATTCTCCTGTCATTTCACACACTCATACCACTTCTTACTCCTGTCATTCTGGTTTGCAGAGCTGAAATATTACAACAGATCGTTTCTAGAAGAGACTGGGTGAAGCTCAGACATGCTGTGTCTGCGGTGTGCATCCTGCAGTGGAGAATTAAACCGCGCTGAAAAAGAAATGAGCTTAATCTTGAATTGATGAAAGAGAAAGGGAGATAAATGGCAGAGTCAGAGTCAGGCCCTCTGAGAGCGCCGTGCGAAGGGATCGAAATAGCACTTTCCCCAGCGTGGAAAAGGATTTAACAAGAACGGCGTGTGAGTTGGTGTTGACTGGGGTGAAATGGAGGTTTATGGTGCTACAGTCAATTACATCTACCATAGTAGCCCTTGCATACACACCACATATGTTCCTAATTCATATACAGTACTGTGCAAAAGTCTTAGACACATACAAAGAAATGCCATACAGCAAAGATGTCTTCAAATATAAAGAAATTAAATGGTTCCACGTTTGAAAAAAAATACTATAAAATGCAATAATAAACAGGAATACATTAAAAAAAGTCAATATTTAGTAGTAGGCATAGTCTAAGGTACACTTTCTACAGTTTTATAAGGAAATGAGCTGGTAAGTTTTATCGAGCATCTTGCAGAACCTGCCACGGTTCTTCTGGACATTTTTTTTTTGTCTAGAAAGGGTCTCTTAGTACTTATAAAATAAAAATCTAAGAAATTTTGTACTAAAAAATAAGATGCCTAATACTTTTGCACAGTACTGTATGGGTTCAGTCTCTGCATCTTGTTGAGAATATGTGTGCGTACAGTCAGAAACCTCTAGCACTATCTTCTCATACTTGCATCTATTGCTCTAGCGATCTTCCAGTTCTTTATTACATTACTATTATAATGGGTCAGATTTGAACGCAGTAGTGTTCCACAGTAGGATTAAACCATTGTGCTGATACCTTTTAGTGATAATAGTGACAGACACACAGCTACAATTTATGCAGCTAATAACAGTCGTACCTTTCAAAACATGGCCGTAGGTGACCTACCTAGCTTAGGCTAGGGGCTGAGGTATTTCAACCACTCTTTGTCTTTAAGAAGTTTACTTCTATTCAAATACAAATACATATATAGACACAACAGATAAAGTGTTTTAAACAAATATAGATACAAAAAGGAATCCCACTATTTCTAATTTTCCTCCCAGAAAGATTGACTGAAAGGTTCAAAGGGCATCCAGTTGAGAATGGGATCCCACGGGATGTAACCTCCATGAGAATGTGTGGGTGTGATAACATGTTTTGTGTATGTGTGCGGGTCTTCTACCGAGATAACGTAGGTGTATTGGCTGTGCTAAATTGCCCCTAGGTGTGAATGGTTCAGTAAATATGTGTGTACATGGTGCCCTGTGATTGATTGAAGTCCCATTCAGGGTGTATTCCTGCCTCAGAAATGAAGTTTGCAGGACAAAGAAAGACAAGATTTAACACAAATGTGCGGTGCTGGACGATGCATTTATAGAATCCTTAGTTACTGCCTGGTTGGAGTCACAGTAGTTTAAATTAGGTTTAAATTAGTTTGTTTATATTATGGAAATAGAACCAGCTAAATTTGTTAGAAAATACAGCAGGCAGGATCAAACAAAAATAACAATTGTGGCAAGCAGGATTTAAAAAACTTGCATGTTCTCCCCGTGTTTCGGGGGTTTCCTTCAAGTACTCCAGTTTCCTCCCCCAGTCCAGAGAAATGCGATGTAGGCTGATTGGCATCTCTAAATTGTCCGTGGTGTGCAAATGGGTGTGTGTGACACCAGTTCCAAGGTGTTCCCCAAGTCCCATGGGATAGGCTCCAGGCTCCCCGACAACCCTGTGTAGGAAAAGTGCAGAAAATGGATGGATGGATGGATGGATGGATGGATGGATCACATATTAGTTAGCTTGAAGCGAGTCCCATCTGTAATTGAAAGCATCAGTGTAAAGTAAATGTCATATAAGCTAATACTCATTTAGCCCTTGTGTAAATTTCCACATGTAGTCAAACTGTGCCTCCTCTCCAGCACTAGGCCTATGTTTCTGCATACAGGTGTTGCATTTTAATACTTTCCACCTTCAGAAAAATGGTGCTATTAATTCTGAGACAAAAGGAGCACAAGAGAATGTAGTAGTAGTATTCATCAGCACATACCAAAAGCTAGGAATCAAGTGCAGGAGAAAGCTCTAAGAATTGAACTATGGTTAATTACATGATTAATATAATTTTGTTTAATTATAGGATGCATATGCTATACATACATTATTTATAGCAGATTGGAGTGCAGGGGGTTGTTACAGGTTTCACAGTTATACACTGATTTCAATTCCGTTTTATTTATATAGAACTATATAGAACTCATCGCTAATGCTTTACAGAAATCAGGATGTCGATTTCGATCCCTAATGAGCAAGTCAGAGATGACAAGGGGGAGGGGGAACTCAACCACCACTGGTGTGTAGCATCCACCTGGATGATGCATCGGGAGTCCGCGGGCACCAGAATGCCCACCACACACCAGCTATTAGCCCGAGATGACACGAGGAAGAAACTTTGAGAGGAACCAGATTCAAAAGGGAACCCATACTCTTCTGGGTGAAACTGGATAGTGGCTCTATCATTATTATTAAAGCCAAACAGTACTTACCGTGTTGAAATGTTGATCAGTATTAGTATATTGTGAATAAGTGTCCAGGACAGTGTTTATGATTACAGCAAGTACAAATTTCTTAGGTACAAATCCATGTGGTGTGAGATGATCTAGTTCTTGTTCTGCTGTGACAGTACAGTATGTGGTGCTGAGACAGTTCTGATTTCCATCCATCCATCTTCTGTACCACTTATTGTACACAGGGTTATGGGGAGCCTGGAGTCTATTCCAGAGGACACATTCACAAGGCAGGGGACACCCTGGACATTGGTAACAAACCATCACAGGGCACAATAACAAACACACTTGCACACCCATTCACTATGGACAATTTAGAGATCCCAACCCAGAGGAAAGCCTCAAAGCATGGGGAGAACATGTATAGTAAACTTCATGCACACAGGAATGAGGTGAGAATCGAATCCCCAACCCTGGGAGTCAAGCGTGCTAGTCAAGCGTGCTAGTCAAGCGTGCTAACCACTAAGTCCCCCCAAGGTGCGAGTCAAGCGTGCTAACCACTAAGTCCCCCAAGTCCTGATTCACTATCTTTATACTATGTACAAATACCATATTAATTTTTCAGGAGCATGGGTGGCAGGAATGTTAGATTAAGATTATGACTCAATTCTGGAATGGGTAACTGAATACCAACCACACAGGTAACAGTTTTTCACGCTGAAAAAAATGAATCTCCTTCCTTCTTCCTGCATTCCTCCGCTCTCTCTGACCGCTCTGACAGGAGAGTAAAGGCAGCAGCTTGTTGATGCTAAATTGAGCTTGAAAAACCAGCCTTCAGGCTTTTCCAGCTTCGGTAGCACTGCAAACATCAGACTTGTCCAATTTAGTTCTTCTCTTTTCTCTGTCTTACTCCTTTCAATTTCATCACTTCTCTGTTCTGATTCTCTCTCGCTTGCCAATCTATTTCTTGTAAATTCTGAGAACATCTCGACCTGCTACTTCAAGCTGTATCGATCTTTCTGGTAGTTCATCTCAGACACTAATAAATTTAATATCTGTGTAGCTGTATCTCATCCAATTAAGCAAAGTCTGAAATAATTGGGGGGGGGGGGAGACAACTATCCGCAAAGCATTTGCTTTTAAAATATTTCATCATCCCTTGTCAAAGAAATAAAACGTAAAGCCTGTGAAAAGTCTCTTTGTAATTTATGACTGTTGCTACCTAAGCACATTGTTTTAGTCAATTCAATGTACTGTCTCACATTCTCTGCCTCAAAGACGTTGGCTAATTAAAGCAAGCGTAGCAAGCGTCCTGCGCTGCACATGTAAATGCTAGTAATTAAGACAGCTAATCAAGAAATTCAGTCCTTCATTCAGCACTAATTATTCTCGGAACGGGGCTCTGCTGACCCTCTGGGTGAATCCCACCCACACCACACGCTGCTCTTTAAAAACTGAGTCGTGTATCAGAGGATGAAAGAAACAAAAGGCATACAAACACAAGTGATTACACACAGTCTCACATTGTAATATAATATTCAAAATAATCAAGTGAAGCATGAACAAGCAAACAACTAAACCAGAACAAAAGTGTTTTGGTGTTAGAGCTAATTGCGAGCTCATGAATGTCATTCAGAGATAAAGCTTTGGTGTTCTTGGTAGAAATCAGATGCGCTGCTAGTGCTAGTTGACACATGTTAATGCTATGTGGGATTATCACGATACCATAAACACATCGTATGATGCTATACTAGCCGAAGTAACACGATACCAAGTAGTATCACGATACCACGCAATATTGTGTTAATTCATAATTCAAACTGACAAAATAAACCAAATTTACAGAAATGCATGGATATAAATGAAAGCAGACAATCCAGATTTTCCTCTGAATACGTTATTGATGAGAATGAATATCTGGCTATTGGAAAAGCTGAAGAACCGTCATACAATCATACAATAAATTACTGAATTTGGAAATGAAGTACAAAAACAAAATCATAAAATTGGGAACGTTAGCTCGCTTACTAGCAAACACGCCTAATTTCAGGGTCTGTACAGATGCCTTATAATGAAATTCCAGGACTATCAAGGAATTTTAAGCGCTGTTTTTTTATTCAAGCACTACATGTCATTCAGACATATTCTTTATTTCTTTTTAAATACCATAAATAAATAACAATATGAAATAGTGACTGAAACACAGTCCATTAAGACTACATTTAACCAGCAGTCACTTCCATCCTTCCTGCTGATCTGCACTGCTAAAATCCTGATTTCCTCAATTGACAAAAACATTATTAGCACGTTCGCCTCACATCTCCAGGGTCCAGGGTTCGAGTCCCGCCAGGGCCATGTGTGTGCGGAGTTTGCATGTTCTCCCCGTGTGTCGGGGGTTTCCTCCGGGTACTCCGGTTTCCTCCCCCAGTCCAAAGACATGCATGGTAGGCTGATTGGCGTGTCTAAAGTGTCCGTAGTGTATGAATGTGTGTGTGAGTGTGTATGTGATTGTGCCCTGTGATGGACTGGCACCCTGTCCAGGGTGTACCCCGCCTTGTGCCCGATGCCTCCTGGGATAGGCTCCAGGTTCCCCGTGACCCTGAAAAGGAGTAAGCGGTTGAAAATGGATGGATGGATGGATTATACACATAAGTTAACGACCACGGCTGTGCTGTGATTTCGCCTATATATAAAATGATCACTCAGAGAAAGTTAGAAGTGAACAAATGTGCTGCTCTTCACTGATCAGAATAGCCACAGAGGGAGGTGTGTCTGTAGCGGGAAAGCAGGTCCTTGTGCTCGCGGGGCAGTACTGGCCACTCTCGTCTATGCCCTAACAGTTGCTAGATTTTGTCACTAGGTGCTTTTTAAGGGGAAAAAAAGCCTCTAAAAAGGTCTGAAAAGTGGACCAGAACTGTTTCTGTCAAAATGAGTGAGTGAATAGCGGGAGGAGGGGGAAGGGCTACAGCAGGGAGTCATGTTTTGAGTGAAAGGATTGTATTGATGTGCTTTAAAGTTCTTTATCGATTTCGTATTTATTGACTATTTTTTAAAATCAAGCACTTTTTAAGCACCACTACACAGAACATAGCTATTTTCAAGGTTTTCCAGTACTTTAATTTCAAAAAGCCAAATTCAAGCACTTGTACGAACTCTGATGTTAGTGTTTAGACACAGCGGTTAGCATAACGTTAGCTCGTTTACTAGCAAACACAGCTAATTTTATTGTTTACACACAGCAGTTAGCATAGCTCTCTTGGTAGCAAACGGGAAATCTTTAAAGATTACTGTAAAGAATTTACTTTAAATGAAGTGTTACTAGCCTTTGTGTATTCTGCAATAACAATGAGATGTGTCATTTTTTTTTTTAAGCAAAAATAGTATTAACTGCTGCACATACTTACGGTACTTACGGTACTGACGTATTGACGATACTACCGTTTAAAACAGTGGCAGTGGCGTCGGTGGTATTTTGAAACTGTTGTATCGCGATACTACCGTAGCTAATGCTGCAACCCTAATGCTATGTAAGTTGAACTGTTTGTATTATAGCCAGTGTGCCATCTTATCTGCATGTGTCATCTTATTATGCCAAATTGGTCAGTCTCTCCAGCTTAATGAAACACTAGTACAATTTTATGGCAGGATGAGCTAAAATCTGTCTAGAAGAGGGTACTCTTTAAGTGATTAGACCCTCAGTGTAGCCTTTTCTTATTATATTAGCATATCTGCCGTGACATTGTCTCACTGTGTAAGGGTCAGTGGGTGAATATGGAATACTTTTGCTTTGCTTCACTCCATTTGCTGCATGACTAGATGTCTGGCAACTTAGCTTAGCTCACAATCCTCAAGATTATACATTATTGATGTGCTCTGCTGTATGTCTGCCTAGTATCCCTGGAAGACGCTGTCTCTTACTCCCTCTCCTTTGCTTTTCGTCCATAAAATATTTACCAGCAGTCCATTCGGATAGAAGGTACAGTATGGCATTTTGTTAGAAGAAGGCTATGTTTGTGCTTTGGTTTTGGAAAAGTTGACCAACATAATCATTGTTCATGTGGCTATGAGGCGTGTTTTTGATATTTGTGTGTGAGCAAAAGCTCATCAATTCTAAAATGGACACAGGATAATGGAGCTCCACTAGGAACTGGTAGTTATATTAACACGTGTGTGTTCGTTGGTGTTGATTTTGTTAGTTGAATCTGCTCCATTAATTTCCTTTTGATATTGATGAAGGCTGCTTTAAGCTATGGTAAAACTCATCAACTAGGACTACAGTAGCTAGTTTTAAAATGGCTTATCACGATGAACTCCGATAAAAAGATTAAGATTTCTATAATTCCCTTTCGTGACAGTGTTTTATTGGTGCACTATATGCAAATTGTGGGTGGTATGTTGGTGAATGTTGGTGAATGTGTGTATGCATGGTGCAAAGGACTGGTGTTCCATCAAGGGTGGTTCCCCACCTTAAGGCCAGTGCTCCTGGGATAGGCTTTGGATTCACTGTGACCCTGACTAGGATAAAGTGGGTGCTGAAAAGGAATGAATTAACTATATGCTGATTTACCCCCATAACGATGGCCATGCAATCGCAGATCAGCATTACACACGTCTGTCCCACAGCAAACGTCCATGACATCCCCATGCAAGATGAAAGCAGTGATAATGAACTTCTGGTGCAGGAACAGTATAGGAATTTCACAACACACCGCATACATGCTCCTTCTCTACCACATGTACTGTTCTCACACATCTGCACGGTGTTTGGACTGAGAGCGTGGGCGTTTATGGAGTGGAGTGGAAAAAGCGAAAAGCGTTCCTCCTTGTCTGCCTTAGGCACATGGCCAGCACTAGGCAGGAGGAGGAAGAACCCGCCGGTCAGGAGCCCGCCGACCACAGTCGGGCATATTTGTGGCTAGCCCTTTCTCTGCTGCTGCACTCATTTATAGTGTGCTCACTGTAGAGGAGCTAAAAGATAGGCCATGATTTGTGGGATGGGCTGTTCTTCCCTCCCTTCAAACACACTTAATTGCTTGCACACACACACACACACACCACACGTTTCCCTAAGCTGTGTGTTTTATATCGATCCCCGAGACACATCAAGAGGGATTGCCCCATGCTTGAGTAAGAAGAGAACAAGGGATAGGAGAGGAGAGGAGACGAGAAAAGAGAAAGCTGAAGGGAGCAGCAGGATGTGTCTCTGTCAACAGCAGAGCAGCGGGCCCGTCGTGTCACAGCACAAAGAGGAACGGGTGAGAAACTGCCTGAGCACGCTACAGAGAGGAAACGTTTCCTTACCGCAGAGCATAGCGTTACATTTACACAGGATATGGAAACGAATGCTTGGCCAAGGAATTCTCATATGCAGTTTGACCTCACTCTGCCTTCTCTTTTCTGATAACTCTAAGCTTTGCTTATTTTCCTAACCTACACTCCCTTGTCCTCTTCCACGATCCACGATTCGTCTCTCCTCCACTACAGCAAATAGGCCAATCGACTCTCTGCCCTGTCCCTAACCTACTTCTCTAAAATAGCACGAGGGAGGGGAGTGGTGGGTGTGGGTGTGTGGTGGTGGAGGGTGTGTGTGGGGGGGGTGAGTTTTGCAGTTCTCAGGGGAGCAGCAAAATAGGTCTGTCCTACTCCTTTAACGTACTTCTCCCTGTCAGATGACTGCTTGAGAGACCCCAGGGTCTACATAGTGACGTGTTGGCCCTAGAATACCTAGCACTGGGTGTATGAAGAAAACCCCCTCCTTTGTCAGAGAGTGTTGAAGAGGAGAACAGAGTGGCGGTTGTGTTTGCCCAGGCCGAATTGATGACTGTGTTTTGGTTTCAGCCCTGGAAAACAAATTGTCATGTCATTTTGGTCAAGACTCCTCAGAGGGGAAAGAATTCAGGCTTCCCGGTTACGAGACTGGTGATATTTCATAACAAAAAGCAAATTGAAAGAGCGCAAGCTTCTTGTGCTCCCACTTGGCATGAAATTCACAGTGTAGTCATGCTGCAGACTGATTCATCTAAACAAGGTATTTTTCGAGCAGAGGTTCAAGGATGCATAAGCCAAGCATGCACAATTACCTCTGCCCCTGAACAAAGATCAATTGTGTAATAAGTACATCAGTAGGCTAAAACTATATATGGCTTGACCATGACCTTGAACAAATTCCTTTGAGGCCACCAGAAGCATGTCGATTTACCCCCACCAACAGTGAAATGCACCAATGTATTGACCTGTGGATGGCAGATGGACAATTTATGGATCCCCTGAGACAAGGCAATGTGGTGAAAGCATCAATAGCACCTTGTCATCCACATGCATAGTGGCTTCATTTATACATAGCTCGAATGGATCTGTTATTTTATCCAAGAGAGCTGAAGCTCTTTTACTGTTGCCCTTTCTATTTAAACAATTTTTAAACAAGACATTTGACCTAATTTGAAAAGCAAACATCCAATTTATTCTGTACGACATCCTGCGTAGTTGTCTTTCATCGGATGATAAAAAAAAAAAAAGGCATATGAATTAAGGTCAACTTATAGTGTCATCTGAAATGACATAAATAAGGAAATAAAGCTCTATTTTTCTTTACTGCTTACTTGTCAGATCAATCATGTAGGCTTCTCAAAAGCACAATCTAAAGTGAAATGAAACACTGTAACTTCTCTGGAAAGATCCCAGCGCATTGCTAGCAATGCTCTACATTCGAGTATGAAATCACACGGCATGATGGAGTGGCAGAAACAGGCAGGGCAACATTCTTTCACCTGAGTAAGTATGTGTTGAGGTATCTGCGTTCTGCCACAGCAATTCCAAAAAAGCCTTCTGGCTCTGTGATATAACCCCTTGCAAACAACACTTGTTCAGAAGCACATAAAGTCTTGTGGGCAATTACACTTGTTACATATAGCAATAAATAACTGTCACAACCGTATAGTACAGAAAGAGCTAAGTTGTAGTCATACATTTTTTTTGCACAATCCTCGGTTTTCCTGTATCTGACTGCACTGATCATTGGTCAACCCTGACCTCTCCTCGTCTCCATGTCCGGACTATGTTACTATGGCAACAGATGTGGGTGGCAGAAGGTCTGTGATGCCAGTATGACCATTTGGGCCATTTGCATTCTGCTGTTGTTGCCTACACATGGCTAGTCCTGTCAGGCAAGTTATAGGAGTACTGACCTCCATAAAGAAATGATGCAATGTCCGGTCAGAGGTGTTGTTCTTCATTTCAGCCTGGCTGAAGATTTTAAACTGCTGTTTTCCAGTTCATGAATTTTTTTCTCTAAATCTGAGGTCTTCAACAGGGGGTCCGCGACCCCTAGGGGGTCCGCAGAGGTACTGCATGGGGGTCGTGAAAGTTTTGGTACCAGTTTGATATAACACAATTTCATACAATATATATAATTAGGGGGTCCCCGCTCCATATCGCCATCAGTTTGGGGGTCCTTGGCCTGGAAAACGTTGAAGACCTCTGCTCTAAATGCTTGGATGCCAAGTATGGTCCTTGTAGATTTCAGGTTGGTGTTGTACCAAAGGTTGAGAGAAGAGGGATTGGGACAAGGGCAAATAATTGGTATATACTGCTATATATACTACTGATGTAACCGAATACAAATACATTATTTGGGATTGAACTAGGATTAGTTGTATTCGAAATGAATACAAATACAGATATGAAAAGGAGGTGCACTATTCCTTTTTAGGACATCATGTTGAGACTAGAGATTGACAACAAAAAAAGTTTGTTGTTTGCACTAACACTGACACCATCGACCTGCTGATTCATCTCAAATCAAGTTGTGAATAAATCATTCCAAATCTCTTCATTGTATGGTTTTCTTTTGAAGAAAGTAAAAGTCCCACCATATGCACCGTTCTTTCAAGTAACACTATGAAAACCTTGAATAGCTTCATCTGGTTTATCCGGTATTTTATAACGCTCTATATACAAAGTACTGTTGAGCATGGCGGGTACAGTGCAGATTTGGCGGGGCAATCTAGCACCATCTGGCACAGGGATCCCCATCCCTGTGGGGGATTTGAGAGCAAGACCCAACAGAGGTGGGTGATTGCTGGCTAATTACAGCGCTACCTGCCTCAGACAAGAAACAGAAGGACAGGGACCGTGTCTGAACAGTGTTATCCAGAACCTAGCTGGCAGCAATTGATATTGTAGCACAGAAATCAGTTTTCAAGAACTTTGTTTACCCCACAGACATTTCATGTGTCTGCACCAGGTATTTGGTGTTGATTGCTTGGTTCAGGTGTCTTGGGTGCTGCACAGATGAGACCCAATAGGGGGATGAGAACAGGTTTAGGAAACACTGTTATAGCTGGAGGAAATACACAAGGGAGAATACTACTCAAGATCCCAAAGACTTTGGATAGCAGAGTGAGCAGAATTTCTTTGCATTGTATATGTTGCAGGTTGGAAAATTTCGTTAGAATGGGCCATTTTCTTTAAAACACTTCTGTAAACTATGCAGAAATAAAAAAAAAATGCTGTAACCTCTTTTTAACATCATAATCCGATAGCTGCATGAATAATTATAATGGAGTGATTACAAATTTATGTAAGATAATGCTTAATTCCATCCATCCATCCATCCATCTTCAACCGCTTACTCCTTTTCAGGGCCACGGGGAACCTGGAGCCTAACCCAGGAGGCATCGGGCACAAGGCGGGGTACACCCTGGACAGGGTGAGAGTCCATCGCAGGGCACAATCACATACACACTCACATTCATACACTATGGACACTTTAGACACGCCAATCAACCTACCATGCATGTCTTTGGACTGGGGGAGGAAACCGGAGTACCCGGAGGAAACCCCCGACACACGGGGAGAACATGCAAACTCCGCACACACATGGCCACGACGGGACTCGAACCCTGGACCCTGGAGGTGTGAGGCGAACGTGCTAACCACTAAGCCACCGTGCGCCCCCGATAATGCTTAATTTCTGGTGTTAATTCAGGTCTCAGATCCAAACAAACATGACTGTTTCCTGGGAAAGAAGTATCTACCTTAGTCATGTGACTGTTAGAAAGAGAATCCTGATTGTCTTTGTCAGAATGTGAGCAGGAATGTTGCATCTTGCGAGAGCGAGTTCACACATGCCCATGCCTTTTTTTTTGTCTGGAGACAAACCAATATGATGGCAAAGCACAGGCAATAATAGCAATATGTATGCCAAGTGTAATAATAAATAAATAAATAGGATGTACGTTTGCCTCACACATTTGCCTCACACCTCCATGATTGGGGGTACGATTCCCTCCACTGCCCTGTGCTTCGGGTGTTTCCTCCGAGTACTTCAGTGTCCTCCCTCAGTCTAAATACATTCACTGTAGATCGTCCAGGGCGTCCCCGGCCTTGTACCCCGAGTTCCCTGGAATAGGCTCCAAGCTTCCCGCAACCTTGTGTAGGATAATCGGTACAGAAAATGGATGGATAGATGCAGTAGAAGAAAACATTCACAATGAACTACAGTATATGTAAGGCAGCCTGTGCGCAACCTTCTTAACTTCTTCTATGTTTATTGTAACATAAGTAACTTTCAGATAGCTCGTCCTTGTGCTGCTCTGCACATGGTTTCTTAATTATGCAAATTAAAATCCCTAGTGTTGAATTAACACCATTAGTGTTTGTACAAGTCCAGCTGGACACCAAATAAGTACTCTAAACACTGTGTGTGTTAATTCGTTTCAACACTGGGGATGACTTGGCTGAGTTATACTGCAGAACTAATGATGCAATCACGCCTTATTTTCTTGCTGAAATTGGTTTAGTTTTTTTCAGGAACAAATGTCCCACTAAGTTGGGTATAAATAGCCTGTTATTACATGTTAACTAGCGAGGTAGTGAAGATATAATGAAAACATCGAATACTTAGACTTTGAGTCAGTTAAAGCTGTTGAAGATATGATCATTTGATGTCCTTCAATTAGAAATCTTACACCATGGTGGTGAGGTCTTCCGGAGCATATGTATCAAATCAGGCCTTCGCTGATTAGATAAAGTGTGCTTTTGGAAATCAGTCCACCTGCATGATTCAGTTCCAACCCTAATCCTGTACACCTGATCCTGCTACTTGAACTGTAGCTTAAGCATTTGAAGACATTTGAATAAAACTGCGGTCAGTCACGGAATCGTGTAATAGTGCAATAGTTATTCAACATTGACACACATTAATACAGTATGCAGATGTTTTTGAAATGCCTTATTTGCCTGGGTAGACCCTAGTGCTTTCTTAAATCAGCTTTTCTGACAAGCAGATTTCTCAGAATTTGATATTTCTATTTTGTTCACCGAGAATAGGGAAGTAATGAGCATGCTTTCAATGACTTTATATTGCTAGAGTGAAATTGAGGTGGAGAATGTGATTTCAATTTTACTTGTTAATAAGCTAGAGGTGAAGAACTACAAATGACATCATGAGTGTTGATAAAACTCCATGCAACAGTATTTTTTAATATATTAGAAAAATCGTACTGGTCTTTATTACCCAAACAGAATTGTACACTATTTATGCAATGAATATTAACTAACAGTTTACTGACAGATATTAGGATACAAATACTGATTCTCTCTTTCTCTTTCTCTCTCTCTCTCTCTCTCTCTCTCTCTCTCAGGTGTGCTGCTTGACATTCAGCGCCACTTTAAAGTAAATGATAGCGGAGCTGGCCTGCTACAAACAGGTAAGTCTCTCCAAATCCTATAATTACACCGTGTTGCAAGCAACCACTAAGCACTAAACATACCCCACACACCCCCACACACACGTACAGCACAGACAAGCTCACACACACACACACACACACACACACACACACACACACACACACGCCCTACACATGCTGAAACACTCTTCTCATGTGTGAAGGGACCTATTACCAGAAGCCACTGAGCTACATAAATCCACACTGACTGGCACAACAAAAGGATAAAAGAGCAACTAAAAGGTCTGCCACCTCTCCTAAAGGTTCCCTTTCCCTCCCTCCCCCTCCTCCTCTGTCCATGTCTGGATAATTGAATGAGCTTAAAGCGTATGTCTCGGTAGAACAGGAGGCCTGTGATTTGGACTAAACAAGACCGATCCTACACTATAGTTCAATGTGACATATTTGGTCCAAGAAAGCATTCATATACAGTACAGTATATCAGAACTGCACTGAATGATATTTACAGTAATGTTGTGAACAAGACAAGTAATCATGGAGCGCTGTCTGCTTCCGGACTCTGCGAGAACAGACCCGGTTTAAACTGGAGCACAGTGCGTATTTGTGAAGCCAACGGTGCATTCATATTTTTTTTTAAAGCTAGCATTCAGTGGCATACGCAACAATGCAGCACTTGTCCACAGTAACAAAATATTAAAGAGACAAATTGACATTCAGGCAGTCAGACAGTGCTGTCAAGTCAACAGCAGCCAAGAAAAAGAAAAAGCAATAGCTAAGAGATGGTTATCAGCTTCTGATAACAATAGCTCCATGAATGATAAGTCCAACTGTAAAAATCACAACAAAAAATGAAAGGCACAGTAACCTTTATTATTGCTTGTTTGTGGAATGGTACAACCTTTTCCTTGGGAAAGTACCACCACCGCTAGAAGGACTTGTTGATGGAGTTGTGCTGTACAAAGTTTAGCTGTCTTAATATACAGCCATTTATTTTAGTAAGAGTTATTTTCAGTTGGGCTTCAGTTAGTAACGGTAATTTGAATGTCAGAAGAGACTCAGCCCAATGGGAGTGTTAAGTCCAGACAACGGGTGTTGTATTAGGCAGAGGGAGCAGGTATTTCTGCTGTGCTGGTACAGGCATGACTATTCTGAGGGTTTGGGTAGGGCTTCCTGAGCCAGGCTGCCCCAATTAGAATTTTATAAGAGAGAGCTGTTATGTGGAAGTCCCATTGGATGCTGGGAGTCGACTGTATTTGGTGACCTTGGCAAACATAGATGCACACGTACACAGGTTTTTAAGAACACACACACACACACACACACACACACACACACACACATACACATATAATGCCTCGGAGTACCAGGGGAAATCTGCGATCGAGTTTATATGGTGTTTGTCTATTAGTTTTTTTTGTGTTCTGAAGATATTAAAATTTCTGGCCCACTGGGGTTTGGAAGATATTTCCTCATAAAAATTGCTTTTTTGAAATTGCTCAATGTTTTCATTAAAAAAATCTCTTTGTCCCTAAATGTGGACTTGGTTTTTTTATCTGCTTATTTTAGCTGTCTACTTTAAAACACTTGAATTTATTGAACACTGAGCTGACAAGATGGACAGATTCAGGATTCAAGACTGTGTTCATTTTTTTAAGAAATCACAGACAGAGAGAACAGGAACGAGAGTGAGATAAATAAGTATTACTTTTGACTGGACGATTGATTGGAGAAGCTGGCGTTTGGCTCAGTCCCACTAGGTTTTGCCCGCTGTTGGCTCATTCTCAGCAGGGGGGGGGTGGGGGGGGGGGGCTACTGGCTGCAGAAAAGCAGAGCCGAGATTAGATGGTCAGTATAACATTTGTTTGGAAGATTCGTCTGATAAAAAAAAAACAAAAAAAAAAAACAAACGTTTTTGTGTTGACCGTTTTATCTTGCTACCAATGTTACTGTGGAGAGGTATGAATTGTTTGACCAGCAGGGGGCTCAAACCCCTCCCCTTTCCCATCATCCTGCTCACCAGCAGCTAGCTAAACACAGTTCCAAGACTCTCTACAGAGAGAAACCCAACAGTGTCCTGACTCATCTTATAACCGACTTGCAGCAATAAAATAATTCCTTTGTTTATACTGATTGAAAATGTCTGATAAGTCAATCTGCCAGCAGAATGGAACACTAGTGTATTGTGAGAAAGGAGTGACCAAATATATCGTACCACACGGTCGCTCTGATCTTATATGTGTTTGTTTTTGTGATCATAAATTGCTAGTAGTCATTCTGTGGTAAAAGTCAACAAAGTAATACTAGAGGTTTCTTGCTACCATATGTGACTAATGTGCTACCAACTAATGTCCTATTTAGTTTGCGAGCTAGCTATGTTGTTTTGCAAACAGTAATCTTGCTGTGATCAGCTACTTTGGATTCTGTTGTCAGGTAATCCTGCAAGTTACCAAACACTAGTGAATAAACCAATGTCACATGATCTGAGATGGTGCTAAAGGCATCCTGAGTACTAAGGTTCATTTTTCAATCAACATCGACCTTTGAATGCTGCTACTGCTGCAACACAAAGTGAGCACTGATGTATAATAATGACAAATGTGCAATCAGAGAAACACTAACGCAGGCTAATTCAGCTGTGTGTGCTGAGTATACTACACACAGCAACATTTTCCAGGGTTCAATTAACACCTACAAATCCAGACAGTAACAAATGAGCACAGGAGGCGCTCATTCAGCCCTGGGGATTTCGCTGTATACAGTGGGGTATAGTGAATGGAGAATGTGTGTGTGTGTGTGTGTGTGTGTGTATTTAGATCTGGCTCAGTATGGGCTCTGATCCCTCTGACCTCAGTCTCACACACTGCTGCAGAATTTCATATGCTTCAGCCACCGCCTGCATGTGCATGTAGAGTAGAGCGTGGGTGTGTGGGGTCACCTGGGACATCTGAGACATGGGTGAGTGAGTGGGAATGCTGGTGTGTCTTTTACTCGAGTGTAACATAAAAGTCTGGGAGAGGTCACAGATGAACCTTTTTTTCCCTTTACACTTAGAGTAAATACAGAAATAGGCCTAGAGATCGCCCTGAACAACATTTATTTTGTTGTTTCCTTTAAAATCAAGCAGAAAATGTAATTCTACAACTTATTAGTATTAGTTCTATATTAAGGCTTATTTTACATAAGCTGTCTAAAACCAAAAGATATACCAAACTGGGCATAAAGGTATAAAATAAAGCTATTAATTAGAGCCCAGGTCACAGAGATAGGCTTTGATTATTATTATTTTTTAATGAAGCTAGCTAATAGCTTTTATGAATTTCTTAATAACAATCTGTTACTAGCTAGCTAATTAGCATTCTGTTCCCACACTACTCAGTGACCTGTTGTCTTGCATGGTATTTTTGACTTGCTTGGCGAAGCAAAACTGTCGACTGAATGGTTCTTCTAACACATCTGGTCCTGACTTGGCCTCCACAGCTGAGATGATCAAAAACTGCCTCTGTTTTAGCCTCACCAAAATACCGACTTCCCATAAGGCACCGAGAGCTTTCCAAATAGCTCACAAGTACACTCCAATTTAGCCGATAATGGAAGAGGTACAACATTTAAAAAGGTTTATATGCTGACCTTTATTCTGGACGCACTGATATCTGTTATGATAGTTTGTTTTTAGTTTAACAATGGGCCCTTATAGTGTAGTATTAGCAAATGAATGCCTGTTGCTAGACTAGAGTATCTGGTGCCTATCAGCCATGAGGTCATGCAACAAATAATGACATGCATATGCCTGACCTCAGTAACATGTACCCTAAAGAACGACACCTGTATGTGAGTGATCTGATATTGTAAATGCCTAATCTCCATTTATGACAGTTTTATGGCCAGACACAACGTTTCAGCAAACAAACATAAAGTTGCAAAACTGGACAGTGAATTTATCATGTCTGGTTTTGAACTGGGCGATAGACAGACCTTGTGAAACTTCATCCACGTTGAATGTGCTCTCCTGATCTGTATGGTATGTGCTTTAGGCTGTAGCATTCATACCTGTCAGCCATCTTTTCAGTTTCCACAATCATGAGCATTCCATGACTCTTTGCTTGTCGCTATGCTGAAATCAATCATTCTCATCACCCTGAGAAGCCTGTAAGACTGAGTTAAGACCAGTGGGTCCTTTTTCAACATCTAACCTTAACCATTAGGAAGTAAACTACAGTACAATGAGTGGGAAAAGGCCACGTTTCTGCTGTGCTGTCATCGGCTCTGCAAGAAAACAGATCTAACAAGCTGCAAGCCAGGATACCTGTAGGGCATTGTGGTTAATTGAAAGGGGAGGGGAGGAGGGTAGATGGAAGAATAGGGAGACAGAATGGGGAAAATGGAGAGGACTGACTTTGGATGAGGTTACTGTCCTGAAGCAATGTCAAAACCTTCCTTTTGTATGATGAGAGACAGGGGTATTTGAGAGGAGAGCAGCTTCAAAATAGAGTAGACACTTCTTTACATCAGTGGGATTTCCAGTTTAGGGTAGTTTCGAACAAATTTATGACAGAACTAGCTGTTTTTCCAGGAAGTTAAATTATATTCCTTTCAACAGGTTCTGGTGCGAATAAACTGAATAAGCAAAATTTTACTGTTAGTCTTTTGAAATTTGCATTATTGACCAGTAGTATAATTGCAGTGACCATGTATGTACGTACGAAGTTGTTGTAGCTCTCAAATGATTACTTACAGTACATTAGATTTTTTACTTTATTTGATGTTCTATATATATTTTGTTTGATTGAGTCTAATAAGTGTTTGATGATATTTTTTTTAATCCACTAGCAAACCTACAATCCTGCTCGAACTACCATGACAGAAATCCGTGTTTAAGCTAACAAATTTATATGACATAAAAAAACGTTATATATAGTTATGTCACCGGAAATTGAATTATCAGTGCCCCAATGTGTAGTGAGCCAGGGTCCAAACTCGTCTACACAATATACTGATTCACGATCTAGGGAGCTAAATATATAAGAAGTGCCATGCTACAAAGTCGGTCACATGGCTGGATTAGATCATATCTTTTGTGTTGTGTACTGTTTCTGGTTTAGGGTTCAGACAGGTTGGCAATAAACTCTCAACAAACCCTCAGTATACAGTACGCAAGCTGAACTCTCGATATACCAAAGCTGAAAGGGGCTTGATTTAATACCCGTAAATGAATTAAGAAAATGTCAATAATGTTTATTAAACTATGGAAACCAGCAACAAGTATTTCTCACCACCAGTCTTCCACTTTTTCAGAGTCTAAACTGTGTAGCTGCGACTTTGGAGTCGATACTGATGAGTAAACGTAAACTGTAGGAGGTCTCACTGCTCACACAGAGGTTGCAATTCTGATGTCACATCTCCTACAAATGAAGGTTACCTGCTTAGCCTTCATTGATCTCAGAGTTGAAGAGGTCATGGCCTGAAATTAAAGGAGGCAGGTATTGTCTGCTTGTGCTGTGTGTGTCCGGAGCCACTGTGGCCTGAACATGTTCCGTTTTGAACACAAACCCAGGTCTTAGTCTGCTCTGTCGTCTGTAGCTCAGCCTGTCTAGCCAATACGTCTGGCACACACACGTCTTATTTAGTTACAGTGGCCGGAGTATGTGCTGTCATACAGGGCTGCATTCTGGGTGTGGGTGAGTGATTGTGGCACAGGTGGATAGTCCCCCCCCCCTCTAGGATAGCGGGATGTTCCGAATGCTGCATATAATATGAATTTGATATTCTAGGGCGGAGGTCTTCAACAGGGGGTCTAGGTACTGCATGGGGGTCGCGAAAGTTTTGGTACCAGCCTGATATAACACAATTTCATACAATATATATAATTAGGGGGTCCCCGCTCCATCTCGCCATCATTTTGGGGGTCCTTGGCCTGGAAAACATTGAAGACCCCTGTTCTAGGGAGATTGACATGTTTTGGAAGAGAGCTTTGGCATATCAAGGGAGTTGGATAATCTTTCTACAAGAAGATACAAGAAGTGTGGAATCATCACACACACACACACACACACACACACACGGCCAGCTTGTGCTACTGTAGGTCTACTGTATGTTTGCCTAGTCACGCATTCCTCATGCTCAGTTTTCATTTTAATGGAGGTTGTTTCAGTTCTTGATTTCTTTGGCTGTGACTGAGAGGAACTGTCTGTGTATTGTCAGCTGTGCCGTCCTTTCACACACAGACCACAGCTGCTTAGCTCCCTCTCTCCCTCTCTTCTTGTTCCTCCCTCTCTTTCTTTCAGACCTCTGTGTTCGTGTAATTAGGTGCCTGACTTGACACGGTATCGTCTCTGCTTTGCAGCTGTTGCAGTTCCACTGTCAGTTTGATAGGCACCCTGTCCTGTTAAAAAAACAACAAAAAAAAAACAAAAAAAAAAGCAGAGTGAGTGCACAAAATTGGAAAGGGACACAGGACAGTGATTGAGAGATAAAAAAATTGATTGAGAGATTTAGGGAATGAGCAAAATAGAGACATGCAGCTGCTCACAAGTCCACTTAGTGAGAGAGGGAGAACTAATGATGCGTGGCCATATCGATTCTTTATCCTGCTTGGATTTGGGGAACAAGGAGAGGCTGGAGCTTGTCTTCATCGTCAATGCTATGGATAGCAAATCAGGTCACAATGTATTCAGTGACGCTAACAAACCTGGTCTCAAAGGGGTTATGCCTTTTTGAATCTCCCTTAAGGAAATGTGTGAAGGGCTGCTATATGGATGTAGTTTCTTACAATTCACTGGGAATCTGGTAGGATTTTATTTAGCATCATGGTATTTTCCATTCCCCCAGTCTATTGTACAGGTCAGGGGAATACTCATTATAGCAGGGGTGCACACACGTTTTTGACTTGCGAGCTACTTTTAACATGACCAGTCAAGGAGATCTACCTACACTACAAATGCGAAACATATATATATATATATATATATATATATATATAGAGAGAGAGAGAGAGAGAGAGAGAGAGAGAGAATGCTTCAAATATATATACACACTATATATGTTCATGTACCTTGCATAACTGCATGAGCCCTTATGACACACTACAATTTAGCACATTTTTGGTCAGTACCTTACTCTGATGACGTGCACTGAATAGAATCTGCCAGGGTTGCATAGTCCGGACAGTAGCTGCTGGTAACCAGCCTCCAGCAGGCCTCCAAATGATGACCAGTCATTGTGGACCGGTATTTGGACTTAGTAATCTTCATGTGGGAAAAGGCTGACTCACAGAAATATTAGTAGTGACTGGCTCCAGTAAAGCCAAGTCTTGAAAGAGTCTGTGAAACTCTGACTGACAGCTGTCAATCTGCTCCGTGCAGTGCAATGTTCAACTGCGCACAATACTTCCGCTGCGTCTCCAGCTCTGACGCGAGGTTTTAGAAGTTCATGGTGCTGCAGCTTTGAGGACAGAAGGTGCATTTTCTGTTTAAAGGCATTAACTGAGCTGATCATATTGACTACGGTTATGTCTTTTCCTTGCAGCTCCAAATTAATCTCATTTAACATTTTGGTCAGATCGGTTAAAAATGCCACTGATCATTGAGTTTGGTGTATTCTGCATGTTTAACAGCAAAAAGAATATCCCTTATCTCTGGACAGAGCTCTGGATATCTCTGCAGGAATTTACCCCTACTATGTCATCTCATGTCAGTGTGTAGGAGCTCAGTGTGGTCGCAGACCTCAGTGCGGGTGCACTGTCCGTGGTGACTGATATTAATGTGCACACTGGGAGCTGGGGTTTGTCTTTAAAAGACTGAAAATGTTAACTCAGTGATTTCGCTCGCTAGTCTTTAGCGCTGGAGCGTTTGATCACACACGCACGCGTGCTGAGAGAAAAGATGAGATCTCAGACTGGCTGCCCTGTACATCAATGCTAACTTTTTTTTTTTTTGAATGGCGATCTAGCCGCACTTCCTTTGCGATCGATCGATCGGTCGATCGCGATCGACCTATTGTGCACCTCTGCACTATAGCATTATATTTATAGCATCAGATTAGAATTTGACACACCAACTTCAGTAATGAAGGTTTGCCAAGGTATTTAACATTGATGGACATGTGCGTCAACAAATCAACACACGTACGCTCCAACACACACAGTTCACACCCATGTATGGTATGCTTACACCATCATCAAGGTCAGAGGAGAGAGGAAAGCAGGGAGTGGCCGCATTGGTGGCACAGGGAGGCAGCTTTCTTTCTTGTAACAAGCCTTGCCATCCACTTTCAGACTTCCAAATCCATAATACTATAATGCAAGTAAATATACACTCTGTGGCAAAAAAGGGCCAAAAAATTGTATTATCACAAATCTCTAAAAGAAGAACTAATCAGCATTAACTTACATTGCATTTTGCTTCGCTCTACTGTATAATGAATACATTTTTTTATTTATTGCTAAATTTAAACCACAAAATGTGGTTTATTTGTGGCGCCACCCATTAATATATTCTTGCACCTCCATTTTGTCACGTCATGTCTAAAAACCTAGAAAACCACTGGACAGAAGTATGTGTGTAATTAAAACAAACTCAAATGTACACAGTTTTGCTAGATGGTTTTTAGTCTATAAGTTCAAACTAGAAACTGTTGCCACACACACACACACACACACACACACACACACACACTGTCACGCTCTGTTATTTGAGCAATGGTCTATCATTAGATATATAGCTCCTGTAGTTATAACAGAAAAGGAAAGCTCCGCACCCTATTTGAAAAAAAATCACAAAAACAAAAAAAACAGTCCCAATATACCATGCTCGAAAATCCTGCTACCATAAAATACCAGAACAGTCCCTGGGATTAGAAACAACTTCGCCACTGCATTCTGGTTTGTCAAAAAAAAAAAGCAACATACTTACTCTTGAAGGAAAAAATATAGTCAGCATACCGCATAATATACAGTATTTTCCATTTCTGGCTCCAAATGGAAGACCACTGCGAGAGGTTAATGACTAGATTTGATTTCCCAGCAGCCAAATGCACATACATTATTTTGTGAATCAATTTCGCACTGAAATGTTTATGCTGCTCATTCATGCAGCTTGACTCAGCTCGGTTCACCAAACACACCCCTCAGATGTGAAGTGTTGAGTTAGGGTTTGCTTTCATCAGCTGCCGTTTCTTCATCTCACACACACATACACACACCCACACACTACACCCCCCAAGCCCCCCCCCCCCCCCCCCCC